>SRPZ01000016.1:0-202925 GCA_018360255.1 Claviceps maximensis
TGGGGGGGGGGGGGGGGGGGGGGGGGGGGGGGAGAAAAGGGGGGCGCTCAATGGGATCGTAGGACCTTCATTCCCTTTGGGGTCCCTTTGGGTTTTTTTTTTATTTTGCAAGGGGTTTTTGCCGCTCAGACTCTCGAAAGAGAGACAGACTCTCATTTTGAATCCTGGAAAGACGTCAGCATAACCCGACTTGAGCAACTTCCACCGGCACTTGGTCTTGGTCCACTACTCGGGTGAGCAAATGGAAGCCACCCTGATCGTGAGCCGAGCTGGCCCGGCACTCTTTTTTTCTAATTTCTAATCAAGGGAAATCATTCTCATCCACATCGATGCCGTCAGCACAACATGCACTCCGTCCCTGAAGAGAAGAAAATGTACATGAGGCATGAGAAAGAAGCGTGACAGCGGGATGGTTGAGACGATGCTTCACAAATATCTGACACGTAAAACGAAAACATTTGAAAACCCACTGTATATGATGCGGCTAAGGTGGGATTTGTGTGTGTACAATATCCCTCACATGTCGAGGCGCAGATCCATCGTCTGTGAGATTTGCCAGCAATTCATGACTTGATGTCCACGCCGTACAGGGATGAATTACCCGCCAATTTTTCTTTTATCGATTTTTTTTTTTTTTTTATCTTTTTCTTTTGTCTCTTTTGTCTCTCTTTTTTTAATCATTATTCTCATGTTTTTTTATCTTTTCTTTTCTCTTCTCTTCTTTCTTTTTCCACTTTCCTTTCTTGTCATCAGGAGAAGCGACCGCCGAACCTTCTGACGCACTTCAAAATCTCCTTGCTTGTATCTGATGGACCGATATAGCATGTGCTGCTGTAGTATGCATGCACGGCCGACCGTCGCCCCCAAACATAATGCCACGCGGAATGTGTACATTGCGCACGATATGCAATTTCCGCCTCTTGTGCTGTAGACAAGACAACAAGACGCCGGAGTGGCTGGGGTGCTGAAAGAGATGCATCGTTCGGCGTGGCTTCTATGACTGGACTCGGCTAGGTTCTTGCGCAAACGACAGCGAGTTATCCTTGGCGAAAAAAGGCTGTCCAGGTTGCATGTTGCATGTTGCATCGAAGCGCGTTGGGGGCGTGCGCTTGCAGGGGAACCCGGCTGCCTCTTTCTCTCGGCGTCTCGCCCCGTCTCGCCCCGTCTCTTTGTGTCTCTGTCCGTGTCTCTCTCTCACACACTCTCTCTCCTTCTCTCTGCACATCAATGCACATGCACAATTATTGCCTGGCCTGGCCTGGCCCGGCCTGCCTGCCCTGGCTGGCTACCACTGGTCTAGCTAGCCCTTACAAAATACTAGCCCTTACAAATGGCCCTTTCTCGAAAGCTTCCTGTCCCCCCTTTCCTCCCCTCCCGTCAGTCCGTGTCCCTTTTTCCCTCCTTCGCTCCTCCCCTCCTTCCGTCCGTTCACTTTGTCCCCTTTCACCTGGCTAGCCGGGTCTTTCCTTCCCTTTGTTGTGCCGCCGAACCGCTCTCCCCGGAAATGCGACAGCACGACAGCAAAGCAAACGTGGCTGGACGAATCCACATAGTCCGTCCATATTAATTGATTTCAGAGTATTGACTTCCAAGGTTTTGACAGCAACGATGCACGCCCCTTCCTTCCCCATTTGGAGACGAACACCACATTGAAACTCAAAGACATAGTCCGCACAGTCCCCGTTCTCTCCCACCTACCGATCCAACCTGCCTACCTAGTCCAGGAAGTTGAGTCCATCTTCACGATTCAGCCGCGTCGATTCGGTCAAACAAATTTGCGGGGCCACGCACCTTTTATTTTTGCACTCCGATTTACCAAACCGAGGATAAGACAGACAGACGGATACGCAGCCTCGGATACATACCATAGCGCACACCCATACGCCAGTGGCATACGCGGCGCTAAAAGAAAAAAAAAAGAAAAAAAAAGGAAAGAAAAAAGGAAAGAAAAAATTGACCGACGAACCCCGGCAAGTGATTGTTGCACATGGTGCAGTATATTCTGACGCCGTGGCGGGACCGCCAGGAACTCCTCCTTGTCCGCGAGCAGTTTTATAGCGCACCAACTAGCACCGACCAGCAGCAGCAGCAACAACAACAACGACGACGACAACAGCGAAAGCCGCAGCCGTCATCCAAGGCAAAGACAACAAGCCAGGATCGAATTCCTGTTCCCGCCCGCGTGAACCGTGTCAGCAGCAGTGGTGACACCCAACATGACGGCCGACTCGATGCGTGTGCAGCGCAACCTGGCGACGCACAGTCGCACCTGCGCACATGCTCACTCACGAATGCACAATCAAGTCAGCACGACGACACGGCCGGCGGTTTGGGCGACTCGGGCGACTCGCCAGAAACACAATGGCAGAGCCAGAGACAGGCCGTCGCCCGTGTGTCCATGTGGATGCAACGCGGCAATTGTCCTCACATGGTGGAGTCAACCGCCTTGTTGACGGCTGCCATGTTGAGCGACGATGGTCTGGCTGGCGGTGTCTATGCTGTGAGAGCCGCCTATTCGGCTGCGTTTAGCCGGTACGTGAACCGTGTTTTCAACCTTTTTTCTTTTTCTTTTCCGTCTCCGTCCTCCTTCCTCCTTCATCCTCCTCTGTCTCTATCTCTCTCCCCCCCCCCACCTTTACCTTGCATTTTCCTGCACTTTCCTGCACTTGTACATGTGTACTTTCCACTGCAATCCATATGTCATTCGAGCCTTGACATGACCATCTCCGACGAGGGGATCGGAGCATGGGGGCGTGCACCATAACGTTCCATCCAAAGTCCAAATTGCACATGCATGTGTGTTGTGATCAAGGAGCTTCTTAATACTTGCCAAACCGAACGCCCTTATAGTGTCTCGTGCCTGCAAACGTCATGCAGCATCATTTCGTTCCGGTCTCCTCCCATTCACTGGCTTGGCCCTCTGTTTGGAAAGTAACCACGAACAAAAATAAAATTCAAAACCCAAACAAGAATGCTCGGAACATGACTTGATTCACACATAGGACGCCGCTCTTCTCGTCTCCTAGTACATAAGCCGACATGCTAATGTATCTCCAATGGAACTCAGCTTCGTAACCGGGCTTTTGGATGGTCATCAAGATAAGCAACGAAAACAGAGCATGTACTCCATTGCCAAGAACATTGGGCTCCCAGCAACGTTTGTGGAACTGCGCCATCAAGCCACGCATGAGCAGCTCCCGTCTTTGGCAAAGCTGCGAAGCGCGGCGAAAAAGGCCCTCGACTGGATCTGGAACTACTACTGGAGACACCTGGCCAACGAGTATGCTGCGCCTAAAAGGGACCCATGCAGAGACCTCGTGCTGGGCTATCTGCGAGGGGGTGACGAGAGTCAGACGATGAGGGCGTTGGAACAATTTGACAAAGAAATGGTGTTGAGTGTGATTTCGGATGTGCAGGGGGGGTTGCCCGGAAACCAGGTATACCTGAGATGTCTGAAGCTCTCTAGAGAGGTGATGATACGGGAGGACAAGGAAATACCTGAGACGGACGAAGTCGAGGACTCGGTGGACGACGATGAGGGAGACGCAAAACCTGTGTCGAGTTCCGGGTGGGGTTTGTATGAAGGGCCGTGGAAGCCGAAGCCTATTGGCATGGTTTGAGTTTGGCGTCACTGTCCGTGATACCGACGTTAAACGGCTGGTGAGTACCCCGGAGAACAGCTGCGTGGGTGGAGTTACAGCATCTTGTGTCATTGATGATACTCCGACGATTTCAGAATATGCAGTCAGATAATCACGCACGACAGCATGTCGGAACGACCTACCAAAAGCAAGAAAGGATCCTGGAAGGACAACAAGTCATCAAGGTCATGTTCCACACAGATCGTCTGTCTGTATTGACCACACACGTCGTCTGTCTGTATTGACCACACACGTCGTCTGTCTGTATTGACCACACACGTCGTCTGTCTGTATTGATGGACAGTAGCTCAGTTGGATCTTTTGGTGCTGTCCGTCCCCGGTGCAGCGTGATGCCAGTGGCAATTGAACTGGTGTGTGTGTCTCGGTCAGTTCCCTGGAGTCTGGACATATGGAGACTGATTCAGCACATTCACCAGAAACGACCTCTTGTCAACTTGATGCACATTCTGACTTTGGCATGCCAATTACATTTACGTACATGCGTGCAAACATGTGTATGTACTTTGGTATACCCTACTGCTTCCTTTTCGAGTCCACACCATCGCATGCTCACTTTTTACGAACGGTTATGTACACGTCCCTCGTGTGCTGCCTGTTGCGATTGCTGCCATTGCTGTATTCCAACCATAATGGCCTGGTGGATTTCGATTCACATCTTGCATGGCAACATTCAAGCAGCACGGCGTGACGTGACGTGGGCTGCGATCTACACACAATGGGTATCGCGTACTGGGTATCGCGTGCCTACATCTGTATCCCAACTGCCCTTTTTGTTGTATGCCATTACTTTTATTCCAGCAAACGACATGTCATGACTGGACATGGATGGTTTCTTTTGTTGCAGCAACTGAGATGATCACCCCGATGGTGTTGCACCGTTGTTTGACATGACGGGTCGTGGAAGGAAAAAAAAAAACGCCTATTTCAAAACACAAGCAACAATATAAGGATCTGAGGATGTGTGCTCAAATTGTCTCGTGTCCATTGCAGGGCCCCTCTGCCTGCGTATACATAACATGTAGCAATACTCATAACATGTGAGTAGGGACGATGTCCCTTTAGAGTAAAACTATACCTGACGAATAAGATGACATGATTGCGTATGTGGCAGGTCCTGGCCTGTCGAATGCCTTCTTTCACCCTCTCAACCAACTAGTCATCGTGGTCCGTTTGCGTTGCTGGGTTTGCCGAACGGCGTACTTTAACGTATGCATGCACCAGCTTCGTTTGGGGTTCTTGGCGTATAAAAAAAGAAAAGAGAAGGAGAAAAGAGAGGAAGGAAAGAGAAAAGAAAAAGGAAAAGAGAGACAGGATACGCATTCATGTTGTTATAATGCATTGTTCTGGATCGTTACTTGTGATAGAGGACTAGTGATAACCGCTTACGGTGTTGATGTGCGACTACACAACACAGATGTACAACAAAGAGAAACCTTGGCTTCGACAACGAGCAGGGCACATCGGTGGTTACGGGCGAATCGTCTTTCCTTGAATCCTTCCCAGCCTCTTCTTTCCCCAGATCCTGCCATGTATATTGGTGTGACATTAAGGTCGGAAAACTCGCGCGAGCCATAACCCCGACTGGACGGTGACACGTCGTCAGGGAGTCGACTTTTCTGGCCCGCGCCCAGCTGATATGAGCCGTATTTTCTTGCGCTCTTGCAATTTCTTGACACGGATCGTCGTGTCCAGGCTGGCGCCAATCGGATGGGTGCGAGATGTCCGGCCACGTCGAGATATCGCGGCTTTGGCGTCTCCACTCACGCGCGCGGCCCGCGAATCTTTTCGGTACATTGCCATACCGGCGAGTGGCTGGGGATGTTCCCTTTTCTTTTTTTTCATCTCGCTTGGTCGGAATCGCGGACAAGATGCAGACAGAATCCATAGAGCCAACAAAGTCCGTACGAACGCCATCGTAGTCCACTCACTACTGTCTGCCGTCGGTCTTGACGTGCGTCCGTCTCCATTCACCCTGAATGACATCACACACCCAAGACTCCCGGCATCCAAAGCTACAAACTAGGCCAAGATGAGCACAAAGAAACGACGACACTAGTCTTTGAGTTTGCTAGACTCAATCGCCTCGCCTCGCATCTCCTCGCCTCGACTCTTTGTTGTCAATTTGACGTACTGCCCTTCCCGCCAGACGCCGCCACAATCAGACAAATGCGCCAGCTACCCCGCCGTCTTGTCCCGAGAGCGAGGAATTGTCAGATTGTCACCCAGTCAGACTCGCCGACTTCCAACCCAAGTACACGTCACCACCTCCGAGCCGCTCTTTTCTGCGCCAACACAGCGAGCGGTTCGACGTGTTGAGAAGACAGCAGCCTAGATCACGTCTGCATCCGTCCATTGAGGAATCCCGTTAGAAATGAAAGATCAAGATGCCCACGACGACTGCAACACCACGGCTGCGGCTGGGCAAAACCGCACCTCGTCCGCCCACGCGGCCGAGTACGTAGATGGGGTGGGCGAGGATAGCGACGAGGACACAAATTCAGTCGAGGTAAGAACCGGTCTTTTGGAACAGCCGAGAAAGCAGCGCTGACCATGGCCACTCGTCGTTTCTGCAGGTGACCTTTGATCCTTCGAATCCTTATCGCCGAAAAAGCTCTCTCGTCACGTCCGAAGCGGTTTTGCCTCACGGCCACCGCGGCGCCCTCCGCCGCGACCAGTGCCTCGTCCATCAGTTCCTCGACCACCAGCGCCGGGCGAGTGGCGCCAACAGCGATTCTGAAAAAAACAGGCGATACCATGCGCACCCGATATATGCCACCCCGGACGAGCACAACGAGGACGAGGTCCTGAGCATGGAGACCAAACACCAGGACAAGCTGGTCGAGCCCAAGCACAGACCGCGACGACAGCCCTCGCGTGTCGAGATTGACCCGACCAGTCTGGATGGCAACCAAGTCGGACAGGCCGATCAAGAAGCATGGGCGCACGAGATGAGCAAGAGCACGTCCCAGATGGATCTGACCACGTACGAAGACGTCCACAGCCGCATGCTCACCAAGAGGCAGCTGAGCGACATGGCCTGGGGTGTCCGCGAACTCAGTCGAAGGCTGAGCAGCATGAAGATCCGCTTCCGCGTCCGGAGCATCTTTCTCCTGACCAAAATCTACGACCAAGACCTGATACCCAAAACCAGACAACTGACAAAATGGCTGCTGGACAAGGAGCGCGACGTCGCCTACGTCGTCTACGTGCAGGACAAGCTCAGGACGAACCGCAAGTTTGACGTGGCGGGCATCATAGACGAAGTCGCCCAGGCATACGCCGTCGCCGATGCCGACGCCGGCGTAGACCCATCGGCCGCCAGGGACGGCATTGCCCGACGTCTCCGCTACTGGGACGAGGCAATGTGCAAGTCCCGGCCGCACATGTTCGACTTCGTCATCACGCTGGGCGGCGACGGGACCGTCCTGTACGCCAGCTGGCTCTTCCAGCGCATCGTGCCGCCCGTGTTGAGCTTCGCGCTCGGCAGCCTCGGGTTCCTGACGAAATTCGATTTCGAGGACCACACGCGCATCCTGAGCTCGGCCTTTAGCAAGGGCGTCACCGTCAGTCTGCGCCTGCGGTTCGAGAGCACCGTCATGCGAAGCATCAAGCGGAAGTATACCGACGAGGACAGGGAGTCTGGCGAGGACGACGACGAGCTTCATCGGCATAGGGACCTGGTGGAGGAATTGGTTGGCGAGGAGCGGGAAGACGAACACACGCACAGGCCGGATGGGACGTTTGAGATTCTGAATGAAGTGGTGGTGGATCGCGGTCCGAATCCTAGTAAGCACTCCCGCCTAGTCGATAAATATTGCGGAAGCACGCTGTTGATTTTATTTTTCTTATTTTTCTTATTTTTCTTTCTCTTTTTTTCTTATTTTTCTTTCTCTTTTTTTCTTATTTTTCTTTCTCTATGTTTCTTTGATTCTTTTAAAAAAAAGAAAGAAAAAAAAGTAAAACCACAACTGACAAACATCCCTTAGCAATGTCCTACACCGAAATCTTCGGCGACGACGAACACTTCACCTCGGTCCTCGCCGACGGAATCTGCGTATCGACCCCCACCGGATCAACAGCCTACAACCTCGCGGCAGGAGGCTCGCTCTGCCACCCCGAGAATCCCGTCATGCTCGTGACGTCCATCTGCGCGCACACGCTCTCCTTCCGTCCCATCATCCTGCCCGACACCATTGTTCTCCGCGTGGGCGTCCCGTACGATGCTCGCACCGCCTCGTGGGCGAGTTTCGATGGCCGCGAGCGCGTCGAGCTCAAGCCCGGCGATTACGTCACCATCAGTGCCAGTCGTTTTCCTTTTGCGTCTGTGCAGACGGAGGGGAGGCGGAGTGAGGATTGGGTGAATAGCATTAGTGGCAAGTTGGGGTGGAATACGAGGCAGAAGCAGAAGGAACTTAAGAAGTGGTGACTTTTTTTTTTTTTTTTTTTTTTTTTTTTTTTTTTTTTATCCCTCCCGTTTTCTCTTCTTCTTTTGTCGTTCTTTATAGGGGGGCGTTTTTTGGGCTTTTTCGGGCTTTTTCGCGTCTTGATTATGGTGCGTGTACTTTTCCGAAACAACATCACGCATGGTAAATAGGCGTCGGGGGTGTATTCTTCTCTATGGCATAGATGGAATTATTCGAAATGTGAACTCTTTTTCAAACGCGCGAGACTCAATAAGTGGGTGTTTACGCGCCGTGTCGCTGTCGAGATACTGATACTAAGATGCTGACGAGCAAAAACTACTAACACCAAAGTACTGACACCAAAGTACTGACACCAAAGTACTGACACCAAAGTACTGACACTAAAATACTGACACTAAAATACTGACCGAAACGACGTCCGCACCCATTTTCAACTCCCACGGTGAGCAATTTCACACAAAAAGACGGTGCAGTAAATCCCATAGATGATTACCAGCTGAAGAAAGAAATCCCCAGCCCAGCTCGCACAAGTGTCATTCGCACCATCCGGCCGGACAGACCTCTTGGCAGGAAAGGGGAGCCAGCTTCTTGCATAGCTGGGTTTTGAAAGGACCCGGCCGTTCTATGGAATTGCTTTCTTTTTTCTTTTTCTTTTCTTTTTCTTTTTTTAAACTGGCGGGAGGTGATTTTGGTGTTTTTGACTTTTCTATTCTGATCTCTGACGAGGCATTGTGCTTTATATGGGTGCCGTGATGGAAAGCGGCCGTGATGGAAAGCGGCTGGCTGGGCTGGTCGGTTTGGCGGCGGCAGGCTTTGATTGGTGCTTGAATCAGGGTCTGTACTGTGGTCATGCCACGCCATGAGATTGCCCACCCGACTTGACGTCGGATTGCTGGCCGTGCAAGAAAATCAGAGAGAGTGAGAGGGCGAGACAAGTATCGCGTCAAGGAACCCCCATCCAGGATCCAGTCCGCGCAGCCGAACAAGCGACTCCACGAGACTCATCCCAACACACCCACGGCGTACGCCATGTCCGACCTCCCACCCGACCTCTTCGACACCACAACCATCGTCTCCCTCCTCGCGACCGTCGCCATCGTCCTGACCGCCCTCGGCACCTCCAAGGCCCTCCTCCCGCCCACCACAACCGGTCCCCTCCGCTTCCTCTTCATCTGGCACCTCGCCGACGCGCTCTGCCACTTCATCCTCGAGGGAAGCTTCCTCTACCACTGCTTCTTCTCGTACGTCGTCCCGGACGCGCACGCCGACCTCGCGGCGTTCTTCCCCACGCCCCTCAACTTCCTGGGCTTGGAGGACGGGAGAGTCTATGGAGCCCAGAGCGCGGGGCAGGATCCCTTTGCGCAGCTGTGGATGGTGTACGCGAGGGCGGATAGGCGATGGGCCGGCGTTGATCTGGGTGTCGTGAGTCTCGAGCTGCTGACGGTGTTTTTGGGGGGTCCTATCGCGCTGTATGTTTGTTATTTGATTGCGAGCCGGAGCTGCACCATGTATTTCTGGATGATTGTTCTTGCGACGGCGGAGTTGTATGGAGGTATGTGTTTTTTTTTCCTCTTCTTTTTTTGCTCGCCTTCCCCGTCGTCTTTCTCAGAGGGTCGAAGTAGAGATATTCTTCTGCTGACGCTCTTGGTAGGCTTCATGACTTTCTGTCCCGAATGGTTGACCGGCAATGTGAATCTGGATGGGAGTAACTTCATGTACATGTGGGTGTATCTGGTCTTCTTCAACTGTCTATGGGTAGCTATTCCGCTGTACTCAATGGTACACTCGTATCGTCAGATTTCGAACGCCTTCGCGGCACAGGCGGCAAAGAAGCGAGCTTAGGATAAGTGGTGGTCTTATATACAAGTGCGATGGTTAACGATTCCACGAGTATTGTCTTCATACATGGACATATGGTAACTTGCCATACGTCTACCTCACCACCCAAAACTCAAGGGGCAAATTTCTTCAAATGCAAGTAATCTTGTTGATCTGCACGTTATCTAGGGGGTATTATATACATTGCGCGTCGTCATCCATCCACACTAAGCAATCATGTCTGCCTTCCATCAGATCGGCTGCTGGCAAGACATTTAGATCTGCTGCTTGTGAGCCTCGGCCTTGGCGTCGTGCTTGCTCTCTTGAGCCTTGTCACCGACGGCATCCTTGGCAGCGGAAGCACTGCGATGATGAAGGTCAGCTTTCTTCTTTCACTTTCAATGGACAGAACAATCGTGGGATGTTGCGGGGGAAATTGTAAACTTACCGTGTGCCGAGGGAAGCATCAGAGTCCTTGGCAACCTCCTTGTTGGCCTCCTTGGAGGTACCACTGGTGGCCTGCTTGGCCGTCTCGGAGACGTGTTTGGCACCCTGCTTGAGAGACTCCATTGTGATGGGTGTGGTGTAGTGGTTGGAAGGTTTTTCGTTTTGTTTTGAGTCTTGCTTGGGCGAATTCTTGTTTTCGGCTGGTCTTTAAAAGCGAAACTTTGTTGATGATGGCCGAGAAATGATGAGAGGACGTAGACTGCTTCTTATAGGAAAATTCATTCCTCACCTATGGATGGTCCCTTCCAAGTTAGGCAGGAACGTTGCCCAAGGTTTGACGTCACACTTGGCCACCATGGAGAAGGGCATCTTTTTCTCAAAAACATGTATTCACGTTCGCCAGAGTTCATGTGCCTCAGATCCAGGGGATTACGTCATGGACAGCACGGACGGGAATTCAAAAGGCTTTCTCGTTTCGGGACACCACCCATGGCCGTCTTGCCTCTTCACCTCTTACGGTCCGCAAGGACTGCAAGGACAGGAAAACGGGCTGCCAAGGCCAAGGAGAAAGCCAAATTTGACGTGTCGGGGTATAAGCTCCGGTGATTGGAGCAATGCACGTTGCACGATTTGATCGATTGCAAAACAAGACAGAGTTGGAAGTTGGCTCAAAGTGGCGGGGACAGGAACGGGGAGGCAACGTACCAGATGAGGCTCTGCATTTGATGGAAGATTGAAATACTTTTTTTTTTTTTTTTTTGATTTTTCTTTATCTCCCCTTTTCCTTTTCCTTTTCCTTTTCCTTTTCCTCTTCTTCTTTTTCTTCTTTTTTTTCCCCTTTTTTCCCCTCCCTTTTTCTTCCTTTTTTTTTCTTTCGAAACCAGGGCATAACTCACTGTGAAAAGCGACTCGAGCCTCTGCAAATGACGTCAAAGGTCGTGGCATCAAGTCTCAATCATGGCTCGGGCCATTGAGGCGGTTTTATTTCGTCATTCAGTGAGTGACAGCAGAATGACGTTACCAGACAGTACTTGGCACTGGCAGGAGGAGAGGCGCAGCCGCTCGCAGCTGCGAGCTGGCCTTGGAAGCAGCTGGCTCAGGGCCGCGGCACCCATTGGCTGGAGCGGCGCCTGAGCTTTGCTCCAAAATCGTCATCTCTGTCCAACGTTCATGCTGGCGTTGCGGACGTTTGGCTCCGGACCTCCTTCGAGCTCAAGATTCAAGATGGTTGCCTCGGCCCAAGATGATTGCCTCGGCCCTGTTCAGGTGTTGGTGCAGTTCGAGTTGCCGAGACCACTTGTGCTCACTGCTGCTACTCTGTTGTGGCTATGACGATGAAGATGCCATGATCCTGCGCGATCCATCCCACACCAACACCAGGCACGCGCGTGCATGTACTTGGAAATCTTCTCAACATTAGATGGAGGTCTGGCCACAGTTGACAGAGCAATTTTCGTCCCCATCTTCCATGGTTGCAGTCAGCTGGAGAGAAAGATGTTCTAATCACATCACCAGCAACCGTGTTGGCGATGCACTACGGCACCTTGTCTGGGCAAAAGACAACAACCCGTTCGATGTCTTGCTCGGCCCGTCTGAATTACCGCGAGATCGCCAGTGCCATGTGACAAACAGTATTGCTTCAGCATGGCGGTCGCCGAATGCCGATGCATCCCTACTCGCGAATCAGCAAGATATGTCGAATCCAAGACGCACAGCAGTGCACAAGAACTCGCGTTTCACAGAAGACGGGTGACTCGAACTATGATGGACCTTGTTCGCTCTCTTCCTTGTTTAGGCGGAACTATTGGAGTCGCTGACAATGACCATTGTGACGGTCACGCATAGAGATGGGCGAAACCACCATCTGACACACTGGCGGTGGCCTTTTCCCTTCCGCTTCTCCATTTTCTTCTCCTGTGGCTTCTGCAAAGACCACCCGGGCAGGTACAATCTCAGGATGTAGTTCAACAGCTCATCGAGCGCTACTCGGTGTCATTGTGAAGATGCCTCTTCTGCTCCTTTGCGACGCGTGTCCCACACCCGACTGGGGGGTTGACGGCAATATTTCGATATTTTCCGTCCGGCCCGGTCCAGCCCGGCGTGGCACGCAGGACAGGTATCGCGAGCGACAGGTCAAGTGGTACATCAACAATACCCTTCAACACAAGGCGCGAACCCATTGTGTAACTCAGTAGGCAACAGCCACAAGGCATGTCGACGTGTTTCAAGTCGTTCTCTGGCCCAAGACGAGGCCACCCCACCCGGGACGAGGCCGCACAATTTCCCATGTTCGATATAAACCTAGCGCGAAGCAATAACCAATCCAACGCCAACAATCCGACGACAGTAATTTGCTCGTCTGCGAAACTTGGGCGTGTTCCAAGAACTGCTTCGACCTCTCTGCAGTCTGTGGCCCCGAACCACCGCACACACTGCAGCCAGATCGTCCAAGAAATCTTGACACCAACTTTTTTCTTTTCTTTTAGGCGATAAGGAATATCATTTATAACGATAGATTTCATTATCAAATCATGATCCGGCTAGGGGGATAGAAGCGGGAGGGGCCTAGAATTGAGTATCAACTTTCCTGGTCTACATGCGAGGCAATGAACTTTATCTAAAGCAGCAAGTAGCGCCTGGACTTGGATGCGGCACCACACATTCTTTCGAGCATTTGATGCGACAAATGTTTCTCTTGCTGTCAAAAATGAGCTCGAAAGAGGTCCGTGACCCGGCCCGATGATCTATTGAAGCAACCAACATACATAGGCATCGTGGACAGATATGAAAGCTACCCTCCATGCTCGTACCGTTGCCGTCACTTCCGTGCCCCGTGCGGCGCGATTAACGAGAAGTGGCGCCTCATGCTTCTTCCCGGTCCGGTCCAGGGCTTCTTGAACAATGCCGAGCTTGACTCGTCTCTGGCAGCGACTCGGCCATGACTGCCATCTCTTGACAGCACGGCGTGAGGAGCATTGCTTAAACGACCACGCGTGTCATAGTACTTTGGACTTTTACTTGTATGTATAGCCCGTATGTCTGAAACCTCTGAAACTTTCATGAATCGTATGGGTTAATATCTCGTCGCTGTAGTTTCTGGTCTCGACTCTCGCGTTTTTTTTTAAACGGGACTAGTCTCCGTCTTCAATTCCTAGCCTCTTGGCTATCTGGGGCCTGGGGACTGGAATCTTGAATTACTTGAAATCATACCTGCGACTGTATATACAGCTGCTGAGCTTATGCAACCTTGTCTCTTGTTTCTATATTGCTTCTTTTATCCAGCCACGCCTCTCCCTGTTTTTCGTATCTTCGTTATTGGTAGGTAGCACCGAATAATAAATAAGAAAGGAGAAGAAAAAAAAGGATAAGAAGAAGATACAAAATCCGGGTGAATCCAGGTAGAGGCGTGGACGGCGCCGTCCTATGGTCCCTTGAGCCTCTGCCAAGTGGCCTTCACGCAAGAATGCCACAAACGGATGGCCCGTCGGAGGCATTTGACCATCACTTCAACGGCTCCTCGCCATTCATGACGTCGCTGCTCTTCCAAGACCCCAACTCAGCTCGCACATTACTCATCATCCTGGCCAGTTCGAATGCATTGGCGGGAGCAGTAACGGCTGCTGGGATATACTTGGATTGCTATCACAAGTCGAGGAATGAGAACCCCGGTCTAGAGTTGAAGTACGTCCCCCCACCAGCTCTTCCCCGGCTTCCCCGAGTCAACCCCTCTCCCGATAAAAAAATATAAAAAAAATAAAAACAAACCCGAAGAAGATACCAGGGAAGGTACAACGTTCTCTAACCTGAAAGATTGCCGCAGGTCCTCTTTTTGGAAATTGGTCGGGCCAGCTGAGACATTTCCATTTGTGTTGTCCGTGTCAATAGTTGGTCAGGGTATTGTCTTTGCGGTCGTGCAGGCTTTTGGGCTGCAGCTATCTATCACCGTGGGCTGTGAGTCCATGTCACAGATAGTGCTTCCTTGTATGTTGAATGCCGACACTTTCCGCTTTGTGTGCTTATAGTATTCTCCTTCTTTCATCTAATCTTTGTTTTTTGTTACTAATTCTTATTAAATGTTGATTTTTTTTGTTTCCGTCTTTTCTTCTTGTGGCTAACAAGGAGCTATAGCATATCTCATTATACCATACCTATACCTCACATTCGGTATAGATGCCACAATCCGAGCCCTCCGCCCGCATAACCCTTTTGCGTCTCGGCACAAATGGGGCCTTCCGGCCTGTCTGGCGACACCTTTCTTTGCATCCATGGGCACATATCTTGTCGCTCGATTCATATCACTGCCCAGAACCTGCGTCACTTCTCCCTTCTTCTTCCTCCTGCGGCCTTGGGGGCCTAGTTGTTTTGGAATCGTTGTGGGGATTGCCTCGGCTCTACTGCTGGGCAGCGGCGTCATTTTCTACCGCCTGTGCCAGGTATCTGAGATAGGCGAGAGACAGCGGATGACGGCATCATGGACGGCATCACTGCTGGTTGCGGGGAGTTTGTCCATGGTAAGTTTGGCATTATTGAACAAGAAAGAAAAGACACGAGAAAAGAAAAGGGTGGGGGTGTTCGCCTTGTCCTGCCCAGCTTCTAAACTCTTGCTCCTAGACAATAACCACCCCGTTTCTTTATTCTGTTTCCGCCGACGATGAATCCAAAACCAATTCCTTGATACAGTGGCATCTATCGGCGGAAGCCATGGTGATAGTGAATCTGAGTGGCATCATTACCGGTCTCTTGTACGTCGTGTTGCGCTCAACCAAGGTCGGAAGAACTGGCCCAAAGCCGGCCTACCATGAGTCCAATTCTCGATGGTCTGGGAGACGGCCCAGGCTCATACTAGCGCAGCAAATGGGCGAACCTCCGTCGATGCCGGCAACATCATCAGCTCGTCGAGTCCGAGGCGCCGAGCCCCGCAGCGGAAGTAACATCACAAAAAAAGCTGCTTCCCTTGATGCGAAGAACACACATGGCGATGGAGGACAGAACGCCCTCGCTGCCACACAGTCCTCCAGGTCTGATGTCTTGACGACGACTGGCACATATTTTCCCGCTGCTGAGCGTAAATCCCCCCGAGAGAACACATACAGCCTCTTCCCCTGCAGCAATACGGCAGATCAAAGATTCACGGCGATACGTCCTGCTACGGCGCGTGAGCCCACGAGCAAGGGTGTATTAGTGAATGGCCCATTCGCCGATGAGATACCGGCTCCTCCAACTACGCATGTCTCAGGGGTCCAGCACAGCCGTGCTCCATCATTGGGCTCGTCTGTCACCGTACCGATCGGACTACGCATCTCCAACATGAACGAAATAGGCCCCAATCCATCCTGTTATCGGGCTCGTCTCACCACGGCGTCGGCGTCCACACATCGTAGCCGAGCCCTCCCACGCCCTCTGACCAGACCGGATGTGGATGATATGAAAGTCCATGCTGATGTCAGAGGCGTCAAAGACAAGCAGCTCCCACCAGTACCACTATCCCTCACAAAAAAAGCACCCAAAAAGTGTCCCGAGGCTCCTCAGAAACAGCCGTCACTTCCTCCGAGGGTCCATACTCCGCAGCGACGACTGGCCACGGGCGAGGAAAGTAGCACAGACGGCAAAGATGCTCTTCCTTCTTTATCGAATTCCTTGACAGAGAATCCTGCTGTCGGTGGGACGGAATGGATTTGAAGGACTTGCCAGAAAAGAATTGGCAGTCCTTTCTTTTTTACTCCTCTTTTTCCGAGTCGCATATATATATCTATATATTTTTTTTCTTGATGGGGAGTATTTAGATCCACATCCACATCATGTGCAACGCCCGAAGCACTTCCTCGTTGTATAGACATGCATGAGAGGATGCCCGTCTGTCGACTCGACCACCCGTCCATGTAGGGATGGCTTGGAGATATCGATTTGACGTCTCGGTGTATTCATTTGACATTCACGGTACGTTCATCTGACTTTTCATTCAATGTTGCTGCCATCTATTTGGTTCGTTGCTGGCCAAGGAGTACGGATAGCGCACTGAGTATCATTTTCCAGTTCATTATCCTGTTTCCCCGCTGGTAAATGTGGCATGTTTTGAAGCTAGACTGTCTACTCGGTTGCTCCAGATATGCTGATGTGCAATATATACACGACGAAAAAGGAAAAAAAACCACATCTTCAAAGGCTCGACTTTCAAAAAAAAAAAAAAACACCTCAACATCACACGTCTTCCACAATCAACCCGTCTTGACCTTCCCAGTCCTCGTCAACTCCCACTTCTCCCACCCTGCCTGACACATATCCTCACTGACCACCAAGTCGCGCAACCGCAACGCCCTCGCGAGCGACAGGTCGAGACCCCTCGCCATCAGGCCCGTGTGTCTCAGCATGCTTGTGACCCCGAACCACGCCAGGGCGATGAGCACGCCCATCGCACTACCCACAAGAACCTGTCGCGGCGTATGGTAATCTAAGTATATCCTGCTCCAGGCCGTCGCGGCAGCCAGACCACCCGCGGCCAGACTAATGACCGTCCTCTCCAGCAGAGACCATGGCCGTGACTCTTGCTCTTGACCTTGTTGTCCTGGGATCTGTTGCTGCTGCTGCCTCGTTGGCGAGGAGGGTTTGTGGCGCAACAGCAGAAGCAGAGCGAGGGAGACGCTCCAGAAGGCTACGAATTGGGCGTGCGAGCTGGGCATGCCGTACCCCTTGCCGTGGATGCGGCGCGGTCGCTCTTCCTTGATGAGTCGCTTGAGGAGGAAATTGAGGGCCTCGCAGCCCAATTGGCCGGCGAACATGAAGAGGATTTCTACTTCGCGCGTCGACAGGATGAGGGTGGCGTAGACGATGCACAGGGCCTGGGGGAGGAGGGCTAGGTAGGCGCAGAGGAGAGAGATGGGATCGTCGGGGTCCTGGAGAGATTTGTTAGCATGTTTGATTTGCAAGGACGGGGGGTTTTCTCTTGTCTCTTTTTTCTCTCCTTTTTGGTCGGCTCTTGTCTATCTGTTTGGGTTGAAAAAGAATATCACACACGCAAACAAATAAGGACAGAGGGGAGGGGGAGAGAGGGACAGAGAAAAAGATGCATAGAAAGACGTACATAGTATACATGCGTGACGGAGAGAGAAGCCAGAGGAGCGGTGTCGTCAATCATGGCTGTGGTCTAAGGTCGCAGTCTAAGGAAAAGATGCAGACGCTTTTGCAAACGAGAGTGTGTTTCCCTTGGACAGACGTTCTATGAATACATAACTGGTGAAAGGTGCGGAGAGCGGATGCCGGTTTCGTTTGCCAAAGGTGTATAGAGCGCTTTGGCGGAGCGAGAGTGCGTTGAACGCGTTTTGGTTTTTGAGTTCTGAATTCTGGGTTCTGGGCTGCGGTAATGTCGGAAGCGGCCTCGCTCCGACTCTGAGGGATCTCGAGATTGACTCGAGAGCCGAGGATGGTGTTTGTGGTGTGTGTGGTGTTTGTGCCATCCGGAGCTTGTGGAGTTTGTGGGGCCGGTGGTCGCTGGTGGGAGTCCTTGGCTCTGACCGCCTGCTTTGTTCGTTTGTCGTAGGATCTTGCTGCATGTACCTACAAGGTACTGGAGCGGTACCCATGGAGAGAAACCATAATTCAATCATGGTCACAGCCTCTGGTTCCTCAGTCATCTGAACCGAGTATTCCATTTGCTCGGGCACACCATATCAGGCCAGGTTGCAATGGTCTTCCTGAGCACTCAATCCTGTCTATGGCATGGCGATATGAATGCAAAGTGGCTGCGGAACGCATGCATGCACATGTACATGTACACCCACCAAGCCATCCAAGCCATTTTAGGAGCCGCATGCAAGACCAAAAAAAAAAAAAGAATAAGAGTCATACCGGTCACTCAGCCCCGTTTAACTCACGCACCTGTTGGTCGATACACCTTTTGATTGCACATCACAAGTCGCCATCGAAATATATACTTTCGTCGGACGACGATCGAGAGACAAAAAAAAAAGACGACTTTTTCCTCAAGCAGCGCAGTCGTGCCCTGGACAAATCGCGCTGGTCCAAGTAGCGCTTCAGACTCAAGTAGTCACGTTCTTGACAGCACAGATTTGCCACCACTCGCCACAATTTCCATCATCAAATACGCACGAGGCACGCAAAAGACACGAGTTTCCGTCTCTCCTTCGATACTCGTCTTCATACCGTAACACATTGTTCAGCGCACAAATCGATAGCAGTCTATCAGCGCTGGTATTGTTATCCGACCATGAACTTATAGCCTCCCACCGCGACTCACGACCTCCTCGCCATGGACACTGCGGGGACTGATGACGACGACCCGCGTTTGATGGAGCTCGAGACCCTCGCAGCCATCTTTCCTGAGATGCGACAATCGCAAGATGCTTCACATGCTTTACGGCCCGACGCCAGGACAAAATCCGAATATACCGTAGAACTCGAGCTGCCGGTGGAACCAACACAGCCCGTCACCGTCGTCTTCCCCGCTGCATCTTCAGCCTCAAATGCAACACACGCAACGCACGACGGCCTGGTTGGACCTGGCGGTGCAGCGATGTCGACAACGTGTCTGAAACAGAATGCCACCACACGTCCAGAACCTGTCGATACCCTCCTCGTGTCTCACCTGCCTCCGTTGTCCTTGAGCATCACACTTCCGGACGGATATCCTCTGGAAAAGGCGCCGCGAGTGTCTCTGACCACGGCACCTCTCTGGCTTGGTAGGGCCACCCTCCGTGCTCTGGAAGACGATGGGTCGCGCTTGTGGGAGGAAGCAGGCAGAGACATGGTTGCGTTTACGTACATTGACCATTTGCAGAGAGAAGCCGAGAATGTGTTTGGGACCATTAGTGCTGATGGGGTTTTGGAGGTGAACTCGGAGCATAAGCTTGCCGTGCTGGATTTCGACATCAAGGCGAGGAAGGCGGCCTTTGAAAAGGAAACTTTTGAATGCGGTATATGCCTGGGTGAGTAGGCAAACTGTCTTTATTATTTTTGACCACTTTTCGGCTTTTCTTTGCATATTTTCGAGGCTCGCTCATCTTTTTTTTTTCTCCTCTGCCACCCAAATATAATAACCGAAGCGGCTGACATGTTTCAAGATCCAAAAAAGGGTACAAAGTGCCATAAGATGATGGATTGTGGCCACGTTTTCTGTCTCCAATGCCTTCAAGACTTTTATAATGATGCCATAGCAGAAGGCAGCCTTTCTACAGTACGCTGTTTGACGCCCAATTGTGCTAAAGAACGGGCTTCACACGTAGCAGCCAACGCGGTCAAATCCAAAATCTTCATCAGTCCAAGCGAACTACTGCAGATTGGACTCACAAAAGACATGGTCAAACGCTACGTAAACCTAAAATACAAAACAGAACTTGAAGCAGATAAAGACACCATCTATTGTCCTCGTCAGTGGTGCAATGGTGCCGCGCGATCCAAGAAACACCGAAAGCCCCAGGGTTTGGATTTTACAGAACCAACAACGTCGTCGTTCGCCGAGCAGGAGATGGAAGACCAAGGTCATGGTGAGAGTAACCACGACAATGTCAATGCTAACGCCGAGGCTGAACAGACGTCGGATCATAACAAGGCGAACAAGAAATTCAATCCGGCTGACCTCTTATGTATCTGTGAAGACTGCAATTTTGCCTTTTGTGGTCGCTGCTTACAAACCTGGCACGGGGAATTTGTTCGCTGCATGCCGAAACGCAGCCAGGATGAATTGACAGAGGAAGAGAAGGCTTCTCTAGAATATTTGCAACTGCACACGAGCCCGTGTCCCACGTGCAATGCTCCCGCACAAAAGACACATGGTTGCAACCACATGATCTGCTCGCGATGCGACACGCACTTTTGTTATTTGTGCTCATCGTGGTTGGATCCCGCGAATCCTTACGACCATTACAATTCGCCGCCAAATGGGAAAGTTGCGACCTGCTACATGCGGCTCTGGGAGCTGGAAGACGGCGACGGAGACGATGTTGGATTAGACTTTGTTGGGGGTCGTGGTCCTGGCGATGCTCCTGCTCCCGTTGCTGCCGCCGACGTTGCCGCTGTTGCAGAAGCAGAGGCAGAGGCAGAGGCAGGGGAGCTCCTTCGCATGATTCTCGAACATGAGGAGTCTGATACAGACGAGGGCGAAGGCGAACGAGACGAAGTCCCTCTCCAGCACCCAGTCGACGTCGGCGGAAATCCCGTGGCCGTAGCCCGCGAAGCACCTCTTGTTCTCCGAGTAATGGATGATCGACCCCGTCGAGAGCCAGCGCTTCGGCCCCCACCTCCCCCCCCTGCTGTTCGCGGACAGATTGGAGGGGGTAGAGGTCGCGGCCGAGGTCGAGGGGGAGGCCGAGGTCGTGGACGCGCACCACCCGTACACGCATACGCACACGCACGCGGACCTGAACATGGTCGACAGGGGGATCGCCGTGGAGAAGTCCGAGCAGGCGGCAACGATAGGCTCAGGGGCCCCCATCCACAGGCGGCTCGGAGAGCAAGAGCCGGCGGCCGCGGGGCTGGAGCTGGTGCCGGTGCTGGTGTCCAACGTCCGCAACCAGTCGTCCAAAATGAAGCTGTTGCAGATGGACCTGCAGGGGCAGATGCGCTGGACGCAGCCCAAGAGGCGTGGGTTCGGCGTTTCGTACGAATGGCGCTTCTCGACGTCGAGGACCAAGTCGACGGGGATGAATCCGATTCAGATGACGGGAATTGGCGCATACGCTGAAGGACCGCGATCAGGCACACCACCCACTTTGGCCGATGCGCCTTTTACTTTTGATCGAGGCAGCGTGGCGACGAGTCATCTATAGACCCCGGAAATGCATCCATTCCGACAGTCGCTGCCTTTCCGATGCCGACGCCGATGCCGACGCCGATGCCGATACCGATACCGATGCCGGTGGAGAAACGGCTATAGAATTTTTGGCATCACGGGCCATGGCAGATAGGATAAAATAAAAATTCACGCAATATGCTGATTTAAGCTGCAGGAAAAAAAAAAGAAACAGAAAAAGACTCTAAAAAGCCCAAACCACTTGTTTAATGCAGTCTCTATTCCCATGAGCATATTGGGCTGTTTTTCTCCATTTGTTCCGTTCCTGTATCACAAGCACGACCTATTTTTTTTTTTCGTGCCCTCCCTTTTCTTCGTCTCCTTTATCACATCTTAGCTTTTCGGACCCAAAACCTGATGCAGAATTCGTTGCAGTCGGCGCATAGACCATAGGTATGGAGTCCTCTTCATGGCCCGGTCTGCAAGACTAATTGTTTGTCTTGGCATTTCCGTGTCTGCATTTGTATGTCTGCATTTGCATGTGTCGTGCGGCGATTTTATTCCAATGGAGTGACCGAAGAGGGTGGCCGTAGAATGCAGGTTTTTTTTTTAAAAAAAAAAAGAAAAAAAAAGACAACCACAAAATACCAATAGGTATTGAGTCTTCTTCTTCTTCTTTCTTTTTCTTTCTCGCTCTGAAGTCTTTCTTCTGTTATTGTACTAGCCGTTATATAGGTTAAAGCATATATTATAGTATATTTTTCATGTTATATATAGAATAGTAAACTTTTTCTTTTCTTTTTTTTTTTCCTTTTTCTGCTTTTGCTTTTTCTCATCTTTTTGTTGTCTTATCTTTGTTTTTTCTTATTTATTTTTTCTTCAGCTTGATAGCCAGGTCGATAGAATCATAAAAATGCGTCCATACCCCATTCCTGCACGAGACGTCATGCCACGCCACGCCACGCCAGGCCCTGCCATGCCATGCCATGCCTTGCTCCATATGTATATATGCACATATGTATGCACATTATGTATGTAGTAATGAATGCATGTCATAACACCATGTCATGTCATGCCACGCCCACGCCAAGCTTCATCCACTACGCCCCAATCCTCAATCTTGTAAAATGCCTTTTCCCCCCTTTTTACCGCCCCCCCTCCTCCCGTCCGTCTTCCCCGTCCGTCTTCCCCGTCCGTCTCCCCGTTCCCATTGCCGTTCCCGTTGCCGTGCCCCCCCTTTTTCCATCCCACGTTCTATTTCACATTTTTTTTTTGTCAGAAAAGAAAAAAAGAGAGAGAATTAACTAGAATAGGCCTAAAAAAGCAGAAGAAGCAAAAAAAAAAAAAAAGTCAGTCAGAAACGAATCCCCGACACTAATGCGATAGGGAAACCCAAAAAAGTCTAATGTCAATGCACGTGTTTTTTATTTTTCCCTTTTCGACATGTCGACCCTTTTTGTCCGAGGAATGCCGAGGGACAAGGTGGAACTAGAAATATGTCCCTTTTTAACCGTGAGAAGGTATTGAAACTGGTCTGTTCTCTTCTTTCTCTATTTTTTTTTTTAAAAAAAAAAACAAAAAAATAGAAAAGAAAAGAAAAGAAAAAACTAGGATTTTAGCTAGCGATTTATGATACTTAGTTACTCTATAAGCTTCTGGTTAATATAAAAAAGAATAGTTTATTAAATTATTTATCTTCTAGAAAAAAGACAAGAAAAAAAGCGAGAACAAAAGATAGAAAAAAGAATGGAAAGCATTGCTACTATGTAACGTTAACACGTTCCCGCAAAGCATACGACGTGAAATAAAGTATAATGTATAGGCAAAAGGAAAAAGAAAAAAAAAACTAAAAAAGAAAAGAAAAAAGAAAAATCACAATACTAAAACAGACTTATACATGCTTTGATGACCTTAATGATGCAATAATCCCTTCACTTCAGCATCCTCGACATACATAGGTCATATGTTTCATACCTGATCTTTTGTCCGCGTGCCATGGCCATTGGATGATCGTATTGTTTATATCGTGGTTGTGGTATAAGAGGGGAATACCAGGGAGGAAATAAGAAAAAACAAAAACAATACGATTCATAAATCGATAGATAATGAAGTATTGCATGACAATGTGGAGTAAAGAATCGAGAAGAATAGATAGCGGCATGGGTATAAGGACTAAAAAGCCGTGCTAATGCCTACGATGATCCATATATACTGCTTTTCCATTAGTAAAAAAAAGAGAGCTCGGGGCTCGGACCATCGTCAGTGACATCCTGGATACTTGTTGTAATATGTGAGATCCAGGTCTAATATTACATGTACAAAATAACGCATGAATTTATGTATCTGTATGCACATATTATGAATGAATAGTTTACCTTAATGTGGACGAAAGAACAAAAGACCGGGATAGAGCCACCTGGAGGAACAGAAGAATAGAAAAGGTGAAAAAGAAGAGGATTCAGGGTATCGAGGACGGAGCGACAATACCAAATCGAAGCTTGGCTAAAGGAAACTGGTAGTGCCATCGGTCGAAGCTGATCTGCGAAACTATATCGTGGGTACATGTAAAAATATTTTTGCTTGACAAGATTGATGGGTGTGTTGTGCATGGGAATTGAACATGGATCATGGGCGAGCAGGGATTGGCCAGTTGGACTCGTTA
This sequence comes from Claviceps maximensis, assembly GCA_018360255.1. NCBI lineage: Eukaryota > Fungi > Ascomycota > Sordariomycetes > Hypocreales > Clavicipitaceae > Claviceps > Claviceps maximensis. The sequence goes on from SRPZ01000016.1 coordinate 23,755, forward strand.
TGCAAAACAGATGTGATACTTTGGAATTTGGAAGCTGTACATGTATATGGATTCTGGTGGATATCTGCGTGGTGAATGCCTTGGGTAGATCGAGGCTGCTTTGCTGAATCTCCATTATGTCGCGTCTTCGTTTGCAGCATGGTCTTGTCATATGCAACAGGCCGGCATTCAAGTAAGTGCCTACGCGTTTTCAACGAAAAACATAGAAAACCAAGATCAAAGAAAATACACCCCGAAAAAAAAAAAAAGGGGGGGGGGGGGGGGGGGGAGAGAGAAAAAGACTCATCTTGTTTCTCCTCTGGATGAGGAAGGAGGTTCGTGGCCTGCCTGAACTCCGTCGTACGGCCTGCAGCATGGCGTAAACACAAAAGCGGCTTTTTTTTTTTCTTCTTCTTTTTTACACCTTGCAGTCCCGTCCCCCCCTCCTCCTCCACACTTTCTGGCGTCTGGACAAGGAATGTAATGAAATGGAATGGCCTGCTTGATCAGACGCAGATGCAGATGCTCAACACTGACAGATGCTGACAGACTGTGGGTTGTACAGCCACAACAGCATGGCGCAGAAACATAATGTGGCATGTCGTTTTGCCATATTACACAGGGATCCGATGTCATTATGCGTCGCAGAGGCGCAAGGCTACAATAGTACGCATGCCAGCCACATGCACAAGTAACTATGCGCACAAGTATGCATGTATGTATGTATATGTGCGATGTGCGCGCCGCGAGGTGGAAAACCTGATTTCCTGGATGGTGGGCGATTCAGGTTCAGTCGCTGCTTCGGGCGCTTCAGTTTCAGGTTCGGGTGCAAGTCGGCATTCCAAGTCACATCATTGTCGAAATGGCAGACATCAACAGCCTGTCATGGTGGTTTCCTAAAAAGGCAAACGACATCAGCTTGTACCGGTCATTGCCGAGGCCGGTTATTGATATTGCCGAGAGAGGGGCTTCCCTTCCCGCCGTTGGATTCTCCCTTCTCTCTCAAAGAGTACCGATCGACTGAGCGGAAACCGGTGCCGCTCCGGGTTTTGCATCGTCTCGAGTTCGTTCTCTGTTAGAAAAAGTTGGCCGGCCGTCTGCACAATATCTGACTTTAGACAGTGTCCACTTCCCAAAAGTTTGAGCGCATGCCGGATTACCCAAGCCCTTCCGCAGAGCCAGGTAAGAAAAGACATTCTCGCGGACCGTGCCGGTATCGACTCGATGGAGCAAGTTTTAGTAACTCTTCTGCCAGTGTACCTAATACAAGGGCATATCCGTCAAATGCCAAACTCGACTACAGAAAGAAGCTTGAGTACCTTCTTATTCTTGGGGAAAGTCATGTGACGCAATAGAGGATGAGCTGGATAAGACCTAGTCAAGCACAGAATTACATGTTGCTGGAGAGAAATTCTGGCATTTTCAAAACACGACCAGAAAGTCAAATGATCGACCTACATGCGTCCCTGATTGTCGTGATGAATATTTTGATGACAGGCACAGATTTTCTCATTAGCAAGGTCTGCAAGTTGTGCTCATTTTCATTTTCATTTTCATTTTCTTTTTCATTTTCTTTTCTTTTTTTTTTTTTCCCCTTCTGAGATGAGAAATTAGGAGAATGGGGGGAGGGGGGTTTCATAAACGCACCTCAAGGCAAACCTGGTCCCTCGATTGGATAAATAAGTACGATAGACCCAGCCTTTCGAGCGATTCGAGCGATTTTGTATACATGTACATGTACATGTGTTTGTACATATGTAAATACATACATATGTATGTATATACCTAGTGTGTAGGTAGATGAGCCTCTAGAGTACCTCGAATTATTCGGGCCTTTCGAAGCTAGAGACGAAGCCTGGATTATTGATAATGAGACGGGGGTGGGAATGCGAGTGTAGTGTCTCTGACTACTTTAGGGGCGTGGCTGTCGCGGCTTTACAGATATACATACATAAGTACATTACACATGCTAGGCGAGCAGCCGAAGTCGTCTTCTCTGCCGCAGCTGGGGCACACGATGCAGCCTGAAGAACAGACTACATCCATGTACAAGCATCCGGACACTAAAAGCGAGCATCCATGGGGGAGGGAGACACGGCAGGACCATATGATTCTGTGCTGATTTGTATGCATGGCCTATCGTGCGTGCGTAATTATCCTGTCCCAGACTCCAAGCCAAGCTGTCCAGGAATGCATGAGAACTTGCCGACCACTCCGGTTATCCAAATAAGCAGACCAGCTTGCGCATTTGCTATGCAGTCGTGACTAGAGCAACCATCAACCATGACCATAATAGCATTAACTAGGTGGCGCAGCTACGATACGCTCTTTTTTTTCTTCCTCGCAAGTCCTTTTCGTGCTCCGTATTGGCTGCCACTCTCTTGTAGGGTTGAAGAGTGTTCAAAAGAGTGTTCAACTGATTAGGCCTTTTTTTTTCGGGTGCCTTTAAGGACAAACACTTCAAGTGACCATATCCTTCTCATCCCTGGTCCTGGGCATTGGCTGGTTCGCTTTTTCGCATATCAGTTGAGACAGGTCGAATCCTAGTTCCCCGCAATCTCCTTCCCGCCTTTGTCGCAGGGTGCTATTGCGGCAGAACTTGTGAGAACGAATATGGAGCTCACTCCTATGGTTTCCCTGTCTTTCTGGAGGTAACTGAGCACAGCCTTAGTCCATGGCCCACCGTATTGTGATTTAGGCACAAAGGTCCGAATCCTTTTTTTTTTTTTTTTTTTTTTTTTTTTTTTTTTTTTCGTTGAGAAATTGGTGGCACCAGAATTTCCGCCATACATATAGTCCGACTTGTCTATCTGAGTGGATGAATCATGGCCTGACCCCTTTTCGCCGTTTTTGGCCCCGCCTGATGCGCACAGCTTTGTGACACTCGAAAATGGATTCCCATTCTTTTTGGTCCTCATGTCGGAAATCCTGTGGGGCTAGTGATCGAGGTTGAAACTGCAATCTTCTTCGACGCCTTCCTTTTCTCGTCCGAATGGAACTTCACTCGGACCCGAAGACATGGACGACCAATGAACCATGTAGCTTGTCGGAAAATCTGACATGAATAAGGGCAGAATCCTACGACGCTCGTGCAGATGCGCGCGCATGTGCTATACATAATTGCTTTGTTCCACCTCACGTTTCCCTCGTGTTGCATTCCACTTCAATTTGTGTCGACGGTAATCGCCGTAGAACGTTCGAGTGTTTATAGTAATTCGCATTCAGATTAGATGGCGAATGGAAATAAAAACGCCGGACTTGTATCCCTTTCATGCCGTTGATAAATAAGAAGCAGGAAAGAAAACAGGAGGCGCTTATATTTGGCTTGTCTCTTCACTTTCTGATCATCCAGTCAAGATTGCAGCATGACTGAAATATCACATATCAGAATGTGCCGAATTCTCGTCCCTCTTGGTATAATTTCGCGCCGCACAAAAAGAATGCATCTTCTTTATTCTTTCTGTCGGAGATGAACCGCACCGACTGGCCCGTACTACAGCAAGGATATTTTCCAGTCATCCAGTCTTTAATAGTCAGCATCATGCATCATGCCACCATTGATAACTTGTTCTATTCTTGCCTATACCTGGCAGAAATGCATCACAAGCATCAGATCGATTACTTGTCAAATAAACCAGTGTAGCTTAGCAACCGGGATCTGCATAAGGGAGTCACATAACCGTTTAGCAGTGTCGACTGGCGTAAGGACTATTTCCCAGAAGGGTGTCTGAAAGACTCGGAGTCCCCAAACCGTCGTAATGGAGTTCGGCAGGCACCTCTCCCAGCTTCAGGTGCCACTGGAAATTACACAGAGGGTCTGGATGATACAGGAACGGCAGGACAAGGCAATGTAAAGAAACAAACAGGCCGGGGGCAGGAGACCAAGGTCGAACGAAGGCAACGCGCCAAATGTGATGTTGATGATGCATGTGGACAGGATTCAAGGTTAAGGGATTTCGGCCGACAGGTCAAGCAGGTACACCAATGTACTCCGAGCCTGCGCTAATCTCATAGTCCGGAGACGGAGGGGAGAGAAAGAAAGATGGTGGGGGAAGGGAGTGGAGTGCGGCAGGTGCACTGGAGATCGTCACCACATTCGGTCGGCCGGTGGGCCAGCGTGCGGGCCAGCGTGCCCACCCTCGTCTCTAGGCCAACTTTCGGCCAAGATTTGCGAAGATTCGCTTGCACCAATCATCACCGAGCATACACCATCCATAATCAGGCACATACGCCCACCCCCCCCCCCCCACCAACGCTGCGTTGCGTCTTGACGGAGCCTTTCGATTGACAGGTACCGTAGACGTTAGACCGCTGCGGGTGGCGTTACTCATATAATAATACTGGTATATTAACGTCGCCCATCCTGGGGCGCATAAGTCTTTGATGTGTTCTTAATCATAGCAGACAATTCCTCTCCGCAGCCTTTCCTCGCGACCGATGAGCCCGCAGCAAGCTGCAGCGGAAAAAGAGATGGTTCGAAGCACAAGGGCTCATGATGACGTCCTATGTTCAAAAGCAGTCATGGCGATGTTCATGCACTGTTTCTCTTTGGGTGTCTGTGAACTCGGACCGGCGATTTATACTGGTCACACCCGCAATAGGATGGATGCCATTGCAACCTCTAATAACAATATATAAAAGCTCCTTTGACTTGTTCTCTGCACAGGTCGGATTGTCGAGCATTCCACTGTTGAAAGATTCAGTCTTCCAACAACAATTTTCGAGCAGCAGTGCTATGGCGTTTATGTGCCTTAAACGGTGAATGGATAAGATGCAGATGATTGAGTGACTGAACAGCACAAGAATTCCCCATGGTCATGGACGACGATTGTTCACCATGTGTCACTAAAGACCATGTCACACAATATGGCGGTTTAGGCTAAGCCCAAGCACGGTCTTGCATACGGCGGGTCCCGCGGGAAGTAACCCATAGGCCGACAGCAGGCGCGGGTAAAAAAAGAAGCAGCTTGGGCGACTTTGTGCAAGTATAATGGCAAGATCTGGCACGTTGAACGGTGGCTTTCCCCATTCCCGATGGTTACATCGAAACGGCGCGTGGTAGACAACCAGACGTAAAATCATCCTAGTTCGGCCGAGTGTACTGGATCATCGTGGCCAGAAATCAAGTGCAACCAGAAAGCCAGCCTTGCTTGAGACAGAAGCGAGCTTAAAGGGCGAGGGGAGCGCTGCCAGGGTTGTATCTGCCCCATGACGCAGGACCCTTCCGTAGAGGTACCATATGTTCCGGATCTAGAGCATGAAGAGTTCCTTTGAGCAGTTATTGAACCTTCACAATCGTGGGGAGAGGTGCCGATGGATTATCACGAGGCGCTAATTTCTTGGTGTACAGTACATACAAAAGCGACAGAAAGAGAGGCCAAGGTGGATATCTGTGCGGCGATGATTCCGGATGTTACTTTGCTGGTCGATAAAGTTTGGCGAACAGGCTGTAAGGCTGCGCTAGTACTTGCAAGTAGCCAACAGTCAAATCAACCAGGCGTTCGCCCTGACTGTTGAATTGTCCATGAGACCGCATCGGCTAGTGGCCGTCTCCTCACTGAATACACGATATTCGTCGCGTAGGGCCGACGGGCCAAGCATAATGCCTCAAATTCGTACGCAGGCGCAGTCGTGAGCAGGCCAAGCATCGGCTAGCCGGGCGGAGCCATCAGACAGGCGAAGATGAACTTCCTAAGCGAACCAAGTAGCCTTTGACATACACATGATTCTGTGCCCGTGCGTCTGTGCCGGTGTGTGCGATATCGTGCGCCTCGGCGAATTGGCGCCCATTACTCACTCCTCAAAGACATCGAGACATTGGAGGTATGTGACCAACCCCCTTTGTTGCAGTAGAAGGGGTTGCCATTTCTGCTTCTTAAAGACATGACTGCCCGGAACGAGTTGCTCCGTCATCTCGAGTGATGGACACTCGAGAGTGAACAGGAAAATGGCATCATCTCAAGCTTCTCGTTCCATCCATCAGCGTGCTTCAGGTACAGAAAATTGAAAGTATGTTAACGAATGGGTCGACTGGCCTGCACCTGCACTTGATCCTGCTAATGCAGTGAATGAATGGTCATTTGAGCGGAGCAGTAGCAGGAGCAGGAGCAGGAGCAGGAGCAGGAGCAGGAGCAGGAGCAGGAGCAGGTGCAGGTGCAGGTGCAGGTGCAGGTGCAGGTGTAGGAGCAGGAGCAGGGGTAGGGCTAGGAGCAGGTGCAGGTGCAGGTGCAGGTGCAGGTGTGGGAGCAGGAGCAGAGCAGGAGCAGGAGAAGGAGAAGGAGAAGGAGAAGGAGCAGGAGTAGGAGCAGGAGCAGGAGCAGATGCGCGCGCGCGCGTGTGTGTGTGTATGTGCGTGCATGCGTGCATGCATATGTGTGTGCACAAACCAAGTGCCTGCGCCTGAAAAAAGACATCTAACTTGCATCACTGTGTTCTGTGTAAGAGATCTGTAGGACCAGTGACATCAATGATCAGATGCCTTCTCGCGCTTGTGCCAGCCCAAGGGTGGCTCCTGCCTTATTTTGAATCGGTCCCGATGCTGCCAGGTAGGCGCACGGCTGAGCGGCTGCACGGCCGAGTCTGCTCACCTGTGGATTAGCTTTCGCAATTGACAGCTTAGCTCTAATTCGCCAAAGTCACCAATGACAAAGTAGAACGGCTTCCTCATCAAGCAAGGCCTGCCATGTCCGTGCGCTTCTGGTTCAGGGTATTATCTTTTTTGTCCTCACACTCCTCACCTCCTCAACCCTCTTTTTTGGTGGCTTCCAAAAGGCTTTCAAGCGGCCCTCGTGTCGCTGTCATGCGACACCCACACCAGATTTTATTTCACTCAGACACTATCATCATTTGTCTCGGCACGCCCTCTCGCACAGCATTCTAAAGTTCTGACCTCGACCCTAACGTTGGACTTTTTTTTTTCTTTTTTTAATATGTGCTTGCTTGTAAATACATTAGCATACTCATGCATACTCATGCGGCCCACCTCTTCATCGGCATACTTTCAACATTGGACCCCCACATCGATCTGTAAAGGTGAGAGCAGCGAGGACATGCCCACTTGGCTAGAATTGGGGGTTCGAGCCCTGGTAGAAATTTAGAACCATGTTCAATGGCGGCTGACTCGATGTTCCGCCGAGTTCGTCCTCGCTTACGATGCGTCAGGATACTGATAAGCACAACGTCCCAGATGATGTATATGAAGTTCACGAGACCGACTTATCAACTTGTAAAACTGCACTAGCTTCGCTGGATCTCTTTCCATAACAAGATGAGTGGATTTCAACACAAACTGCCTTGCACGAAACGCAGTAAGGGAGTCGGATAAATCTGTCGCCATAACGGTGAATACAGATCAAGCCTCTCGGAAAGCACGTGGCAGATGAATTCCATCAGCATCATGTGTCTGAAGACACTGATTCAGGCTGGTATCGAGACGAAATAGAAGCGTGGACATGATAATAATTAATCGGCCTGATTTCGGTGACGGTCGCCTGACGGCTCATTATGGAGCAGCACGACGCAGCCAAGTCCCCCCTGCGTCATTCCCACATGCTGTTACTGCCTGTCACCGCGCCACGAGATCATGCAGCTAACTTGGCGGCCCCGGTGTCCATTCATACACTCAATGGTACAGCGCCGACGTTTTGGAAACACGTTCTTCTGGTCCCGTTGTTTGTCTCAACCAGCAACTCGGTGTTGGATGCTACGAATTCAACAGGACACAACGACCTTACAGTCCTGAGCACTGAGCCCTGCGTGCCGAATGGCGATCCGTCGCAGCGATATCGCGATGCGCGGAAGACGAACTTGTGCCATCTGGCCGTCGTAGTTGAGGACAGTCGAGCCTGAAAGCTGGTCATTCTTGCACACATTATTTACTTCCATTTGCCCTAATTATGCATACATGTACATATGTACATACATATGTAGTATGTACATCGACTCACGAAGGCTGGTGATATTCGGCCTCAACGAACCGGCCAGCCTGGACCATGTCCGCTCGACTATTGGTCAACAACTTCCGCTCGTCCTGGCTACCGTCAGCCTATTGAAATCTCCCCAGCTGATGTATAATGCCAGACGCCCCCTCTTCTTCTGACCCCTTCAAGACGAATCACCGGAGATGGTAGCGGACGCTCGTGTTCGAAGATATCATCAAGGTCATTAGTGAGCCTTGGAGTTTCTAATGCCCTGGTACATATGGTAAACAGCACAGGGTTCCGCTGTCTTGTTGTGCAAGGTTGAATTTTGTGTTTTCTCATACTGCGCTGCCTGGCGAGCCACTACCTGTGCTGAACATGTCATCGTGCACTGGTCACGAAACGATAAACCACGCGATATTGGACCGACTTGAGAGAATATCAATGGCTGGCTCCTCCATTCATGCGCACAAAGACGAGATTGAACAAAGGAAGGAACGCTCAGCTGCTCCAGCCTCGCCGCATTATCGTCCGCGCACATATTCGAACATTGCCGCCTGTCGATAGTCTCAACGTGGCTGCGAGTCACAGACCAATGAGACGGCATGTGTACATACTTCAAAAGGACAAGATAAAGGGTAAATAAGGGTGGTGGCTTGGCCGGCCGAGAAAGCGGTAGCCTGCCGGACGAGATAATCACACCCCCTTTCTTTGCCGTCCCAGCTGCCGTGCCGCCAATTGGTCATTGGAGGAGCACCTGGTGGGATGTCTTCACATCGAGGATAGCATGCCCAAAAAAAAAAGCGAGACTGCATGTCAACCATCCTTTTCGCCAGCGAACAGGCTAATCCCTGTCTCTACACTGCATCCTTGACGACGATAGTGCTGGGGAGGTGACTTATGACGGATGATTCGGGGATGCTTGCCTTGGCCCGGCCAATGCCGCTGCTGGCATCGCCCTGACCCTTCTTGCCAACCAAGGGCTACCAACTCGAGTCTCTTGAGTCTCGAACCTCTTGAGTCTCGAATCTCTAGTCCCTACGATATCTGAATCTGCACCATCTGTCTCGGGCCGCGAAACAAATCATTTGCGTCTTTTGTTCTTTTGCTCTGATTTCGGCATCGGCTGACGCATTGACGGACTGTCAGTCGACTGTGCGTTTTGTGTGTTCGGTCAAGGTCCGGGCTCTTGCGAGTCATCAGCAACGGCTTTGTAATTTGTAGAACCGTGCCATCGGCAACTGCACGAGGTTGGAAGCTCTCGGCCGACGCAAACCCACCATGCTACACATGGAGCCCGATTGAATTATTGAATGCCACAGCCTACAACCCCGGGCGCATCATTCCTACTGAATAGTCAGTCAACGTTCGTGGGGGCTGCTCTTGATGTCACCTACAGGCATTCCGCATCTGTGTATCGTCGCAAGCCGCAATGCCGTATCGGCCGAGTCTTGTCGACAACAGCCACTTAATGACCGACATGATTATGGATGGCCATGCTTATTTTAGCCTATGATCAATTGACTTGATGAACGGGCGATAAGTAGGAGGGAGGAGGAGGACGGGGGAACATGACAGAACAGACCTTGCCCTCCGTCCACAGAGGCGACCGAGCATCAAGTCGATCTTGTGCTGACCGCGACTTACATTGGTTCGCATTGCGACCTGGGCCTATTGGTCTTGCGAAGCACTATCACCGTTGTCTCAACCGTTATCCGCTTCTAGAAGAGTTTCAGGCCCCCCAGCTTGGTTTTCCACTGCACACATATCTCGTTCCTTTGTGCCGCCGCGATGCGCGCTTGAGCCATGAGGCTTGTGAATCTCAAAAGACGGCCAAATCCAACTTGGCTAACAGGACAGGTACCTACTAAGTACCAGCCTGATAGTCTTTATTAGCTCTCTCGAGACCCACGGGGTAAACCCCCCCCCCCCTGTCTTGTCTTGTCTTGTCTCGTCTTGTCTTGTCATGTCTTGTCCTGTCTGCGCATCTCGGTCGAAGCCAGTTCTACGCTGATGGATTCGCTACAGACAATCCAGTCACAGCTGCGAGGTGCGTGGCCGTCTACAGTTTAGATTTTACATGCTGCTGAGCTTGTTCAAACGGCTTAGCAATGGCAGGCATCACGCGCCTTGTTGATTGGGCGTGGCCCGTCTTTAGGAAAAGGCTCATGATGGAGTGCCCCCACCCCTGGGCCCCGGGGTCCTCTCTTCGGCAAACATTGTATAGGTCGACGGCCAAAGGGCGTGTGTTCGCTCGTGGATCTGCCAGTCGACGGGGAGAATGTGTCGAACGGTCGGCCTCTGTAGCACGACACGGACGACCAGACTGTTCGGGGACGCTGTGTTGCACCCATGATGTCTGTCTCGGCCCCATGTCCCATGCCACGGCTGCAGTTCCCGTACTGTCGGACTTGATCTCGCCCCCAAGGTAACCGTCCATCTGTCATGGGCAGCATTTAGGGCTCCAAGTCACTTGATGGGATCGTTCACAGGCAGGCACGAACACATCGTTGTTGCAATGGACGTGTTAGCGGCGGCAGGAGGGCTCAAAGGTGGCCCTGTCTGCTCAAGACACAAATGACACGAATGACGCGGTCCGCGTGGAGGCAAGAGAGCATTTGCCATTTATCAATCTTGGGCACGAGAACTGCAACTTCGTTGCCTGCCTGACCTGAGCCCCGTCTTGTTCATCTTCTTCCGAGAATAGATGCCTGCACAGAAGAGAGACGGATAGACGGGTTTGCATAGCATCGGCCGCCGTTGAGTGTGTGTCTAGACTGCGGACCGTGATTGTAACAATCGTCCTGTATGTACATGGACGCACATTATGTGCATACTGGGGCAGAACAGAGTCACAGACTCGACAGAGGGAGTGCGTCCAGATCGATGCTAGCAGCCAGCCTAGCACGGTGGCCCGTTCGACCAGGCCATGGCGCGCTGTTCAGTTTCAAATTGCTTCACACGCCGAGCAGACCCTATTTTATTTGCAATTCCTAGCTCCCGTTCCTGGCTGCTAAGGCCGGCCCTGGTCGACAAATCCCAAAATGTACCCGGGCCAGTGCCGGGCCTTTTGGCACCACACGCCCCTCCACAGCATCCACAGGCATCCACAGCATCTGCCGTCCCGGGGGAGGATCCCTCGGTGTATACAAGTAAAACGACTGACCCGCGACTCGTTGTTCGACTCGGAGGGACCACACTTTGATCAGTCTTCCTCTGTTTGTCGTATGAGCCGGACATAGAAGTACACACTGCTTTCCCTCTCATCACGGTTCAGATCGCTCTCAAACTCCAGACCGTGGGAAGCCAACGGCTACAACTTGTCTGCAGTCTCATCGTCAAGTCGATTTCCGACTTCAAAGTCAATAGCCTTGATCGACTCGCCTTCCTGGCTCTCGCCCTCGCCCTCGCCCTCCTTGTGATTCCTACATCGCTGCGGAATAGTGACTTTTCAATAGCAGGCATATCTACACTGACGGGACGGGACATTGAAGGGTGTTCTTTGCTTTGGCCTCGCGCTCTAGGCAGGCGTTGCTAAGTTCGACCGCTTCCCTTCGCCCCGGCGTCAACAATAATTCCCGGATTTTTTTTTTTTTTTTTTTTTTTTTTTTTTTTGGCAAAGACATGTGCTTATGATCAACACAGCATCATACCCAACGACTACCATGACGGAGCTTCGAGGAGAACCCTCTCACTCCAGTCTTTGGTCCAATTATGGAGGCTCCTCGCACCTGCCTAATCGACTTGGAAGCATGGACTCTTCTATTCATGGTACTGCATCAACACATCTCTCGGCCAGACCGCGAGGCGAGATGGAGCACCCTTACTCTTACAATCGATACTCCCAAGATGACTCGGCCCCTTACGAGCGGTCAAACCCTTACTCGGGCCTCAAACGATCTTTCTCGCAAGCTGAGCAGCCGGCTTATCAGGAGATTGTTCATGATATGAGGGATGATGGAACACGACTTACGATGAGCCAGGAACAGAAATTATTGTATTTTCAACGCTCCCAGGAGAAGTCCACCATTGTTGATCAACATGGCCGCGTACAACAACTCGAGCTGTCTGCGCAGTTGCACGGCATGTTCTTTTTGTCTGAGATGCCGACCAACACAAGTGACGGCGCTACGCCCCAGCCTGAACTCACTTGCTACCGACGCAATCTATTTCAGATAAGCGGCTCGTTGGTCATGCCGCGAGGCCAACTATCTATTATCAATGAAGCCAACGAGTCGCTTCCCGTGAACAACATGGAGGTGGCTGTGTCGGCCATCGAATCCGTCGACGACAACCCGGTCCGGCTCATCGTCATTCCCTGGAAAACCCCTCCACCCAACTCTCCAGATATCAGTCAGGGACCAGATCAGGAGCCCTCGGCTTTGCCTTTAATTCCTTTTCAAGAAGATGGGGCAGAGCCTGATGGGGAATTTGCCGTTTATCCAATTGGCTGGCGTCGCCTCCAGTTCAGAATGTAAGTTGTCATTTGGTGCGGCGCATCGCAGCCTCGATTTTGTCTCAACAATCCTCCTTCTAATCTCTCACATAGAGCCACTGCCAACAATGGTCGAAGAAAGGAGCTGCAGCAACATTTCGTTTTGCATCTAAAGGTGTTTGGTACATTGCCTGACAATTCCAAGATTGTCCTAACAGAATCAATCACCGCCCCGATCGTTGTCCGCGGTCGAAGCCCGCGCAATTTTCAGGCTCGCAGAGAGATACCTCTCTTGGGTTCCAGTGCAGGCTCAAGAGGTCAAGCCTTGGTAGAGACTGGTCTCGGCGTTGTTGCCAGCGCCATCAGTCTGAATAAAGACGGCAAGGCCAGGAGTGTGGATATGCAGGTGCCCAGATCTTCGTTTACCTTCAGCCCTCCCAAACCACATCACTCAAGCATCAGTACAATAAGATCAAAGTAAGTCTATATCAAGTCCAGATCCGAGACAGCGCGATGGAATTTTGAGAAGATTATTTGGCTGACAGGTGTTGCCCCTCACCCCGTTTTTGCCGCTCTGTTTCTCCTCCTTCCCACCAAATAGCTCTTATCCATCTTGGCACTCGCAAGTGTCGTCGACTATGTCATCTGAACCGTATTCAAAAATGCCTCTGCCCGGCTCCTCCGGTTTCACAAATGAGCCGCAGGAGCTACCTATACACACTTCGATGGCCTCGTCCGTACCCCTTCCACTGACGACGCCAGAACACGGGCAATCAGGTTTGCGGTCGCAATATAATTACACGACCACATCAACGCCGCAGATTTCCGGCAGCAGTGTCCCGTTGGGTTCCGATAATACTTTCGCCATGCCCCGGTACATGGACGGTAATCCTAGACCATCCAAAAGTCCACGGCACCACAGTCATCAATCTGTGCATAGCAACGGGTCCATTCAGCAAGCCGAAGGTTCTGATTACAGATATAGTTCTTTCCGCGGCATGAGCAGTGGTGTAGGTGATGTTTCTCCTGGAGCGCATGCTCCAGCTGGCAGAGATTACTACCCTTCTGCCAGTACGTGGACAACGTCAGCCGCTGAACCAAGTTCTAGCCTTTCGTATGCCAGTCATGATGCGAGAGCCTATCCTGGTGTTCCACCCTTGAAGCAGGATACGACTTCCTCTTACAATAGCAGTGCTCGTGGATCATTTGACAGCATGAACAATTACTCATGGACTGCAGCATAATGGGGCGGTGGCACGTCAAGAAATAAATTTGAAATGATTTCAGCAAAGCACTCCGAAGAGCCTGCCAGCTTTCAGACTTGGCGTCCTTTCCCGAACCAGCAGCCTGTTTTATTCTTCAATCGCTTTGGCTGGGCCATGCTCTTGCTCTTTGACACGTGAAGCATCTACCTGTTGTTCGCACACTCCATCGCAACTGGTCAGGTCTGTGAGCGTGATGGGGCGATTCAAACAGATTCCATGTCTGCGACAGACTTAAGGCGCGGAAAGTCTGGTCCCACGCACCACCAGGCCTTGCGCTGGCACGTATCTCCGACTCTTCGTGGGCACTATAAAACTCTACTTTAAACAGCGCGCACAGAAATTCGGTGGCCTGACTAGACGCCGGTGATTGAACTATGAGAGTGGGATCTGTCATGAAGACATGGACAATTGTGAAGGTGCAGGAATCAGACACCCATACACACACACACACACACACACACACACACATATATATATATATATATATATATCTGCGGAGTGCACAATGCATAGAAAGGTTTTTTGAACAGCATGTCTAAGGTGCATAAACTGGCGTTGAATGCTCTGGTGGCATAAGTCTGCGGGCAAGCGGGAAGATTGTTGTCACGTTATTAATGCTTAGACAAAGCAGGAGCTAGTGGAGAACATAAGAGTTTCTCGCGATAAGGCTTTGGCAGAAAACATAAAAACCCTCTCACAATCTTGGAAATCCCCGCTTGTTATCTTTGTTACATTTCCGGTACATCGTTTACATTTATTGTTTCCCCCTCTCGTCTTATCATTTTCGTTTTCTTTTCTTCAAGTCATACGTTTACTTTATGTAATTCGCGTCTTCGCTCTGTACCGACTAGCGTTGATTGTCCAACACAAGATATCATGTAGCTGCTTGTCAGTCTGCGGGACGTGAAAGCGGGATTGATTAGCTCCTAGTGAAGGTGGGGGGACAAAATCAGAATCATCGATATCTCCATTTTCACTGCATCGTATGTAAGACCAAACCTCTAGAAGCAAACAATAAACTCATGTGAAAAGAAAGAAAAAATTAAATTCGAAATGGTCTGAGCCCACTAGACTTATTTCCAGCTTGCACTGCACTTTGTTAGAAATTGAGGTTCCTTTTTTTTTTCAAACATTTTGGCGAGTTTGCAATCTGATCCATGGTCTTTGGTCTTTTCAAAGGTACATGCGAAGTATGCAGTGCTATTTTTTTTTTATTACTATTCGTTTTTATATGCTCCGATCTCTTCTAATTCTTTCTGGCCTCGAGAGTCGAGATGTTTTTTTTCTTGGTGCAGACATGTTTGATTTTCAACATCAAAAATAGTGAGAGTTGGTGTTGCGTGGCCAGTTTTGTTGTGCATGGCATCGGCGACACTCCAGCTCGGCTTCCGGCACGATGCGACGAGATAAGATAAGGATTTTGGTTCCAATTTCGTCGGCTGTCTGGCCGGCGATGTACTCTGTTCAGCAGCAGCAACAGCAACAGCAGCATCGGCATCGGCAGAACAGCCTGCAAAGTTAGTGCCACCATGTTTGATCTGCCCGACGCCAAGAGGTACAGTCATTGTGTTCGCGGCCATTGATTTTTTTTTTTTTTTTTTTTTTTTTTTTTTTCAAAAAGAGAGAAAAATCTTTGAAAACAAAACAAAGCTGACACATACCATAGAGTCCGTCGCGAGGACCTCAATGACCACGTCGCGGAAGCTTGGAGCCATGGAGCTGACGAGACAATCGACCCGGATTTGCAGGCACATCTCAATGCACAGATTGCCAAGTCACTGGACTTTCTAGATACTACTGTTACTACTACACAAGAAGAAGCCGGTGCGCGTCAACGGGCGGCCTCGTCGCCACACAACTCGCGACCCCGAGCTCAACAACGCAGACCGAGCAGCGAGACCCAAGAGCAACCAGACGAGGACGAGGACGAGGACGAGGACGACGTCGAGCATGATGGCAACGACCCGAGCGCAGGCGAATTCGAGTTCCGCCTCTTCTCGTCGCGGCTTCCCACTAAAGTCACACTGGAAGATGATGATGCAGCGACGCCCCGACAAGGCGCCATAGTCTACGCGCGCTCGCCATCCTTCTACCTAGCAAGTCATGTTCCCGAGGCGTTGAGTAGCGAGTATCGCGTCGCGGCCATCAGTGGTGAGGACGTCCTTTCGCACTCGCATCGACCGGCATGGGGTATGGCGTATCCGTGGAGAGTAGTGAAGGGCGTTTGCGTCGCGCACAGCGTTCGAGGTCAAGACGTGTGCCTCAAACGGGAGGTTGGAGACGCGGACCGCGATGCGAGGCGGCGGACGAGGCCGGGAAAGAAGATGAGGATCGCGCATAGACAGAAGGCGCATGTGGACAGGGAGAGGCGGGACATGGAGATGAAGAAGGCAATGGACAAGGAGGAACAGGTCAAGGAGAAGAAGAAGAGGCTGAATCGGCTGAAGAAGCTGAGGAAGAGGGCGAAGAGTAAGGGGATGAAGGCGGGTGGGAAGGGCGACGACGGTGACGATGGGGAGAGCGTGGAAGACGGCGATGAGGGTTCTCGAGACGAATAGGCATCCAAGTTTTTTTTTTTTTTTTTTTTTTTTTTTTTTTTTTTTTTTTTTTTTTTTTTTTTTTTTTTTTTTTTTTTTTGCTGGGTTGGGGACAGCTGTGTTTGATGAAGCGCCACAGAGCGAAGTTCTTATTTGTATTGCGTGTTTTGTTTTTATGTAGTGCTTTTTCCTCGCCGATGCTTTGTTCAGTGTCGAGCGTCCACATGTACGCCGTCCAGGATCACTCGTGTCTGGATTTCTGGTTCAAAAGTCCGAGTGCGCGATTTCAGCCACCTGCAGCCAATGAGCTGTGTCGCCGGCGCATCCACCGGCTGCTGTCGACTGTGTGTGCTGGAGCTTTGACTGCTGCTGCTGCTGCTGCTGCTGCCAAGGCGCCCCTCCGACCCTCCGCCTGCATGTGCGCTTCAATGTGTTCCTTCCTCGCCGCGAGCTCGACGCGCCCATCCGATTCCTCGCCTCACGGTCAGACACCACGCAACACGATACGATACGACACGGCCGCCTCACGACGTCGCGGGATCAATGGATTGACAAGATCCCTGGCCGAACGTCTTGCACTTGGTCTGATCGCGCAATGCGTCTAGCAAGGACGGCGCATGCACATCTCTCCGGCCTGGCATCTCTCCTCGACCGACAATCCTAAGCCACTCTTTGAGCAGAACCGTCTTCTCTCTCGAGTCTCGTGGTTGGAAGGGGGGGAAAAGTAGTAGTAGTAGTAGTAGAAGAAGAAGAAGAAGAAGAAGAAGAAGAAGAAGAAGAAGAAGAAGAAGAAGAAGAAGAAGAAGAAGAAGAAGAAGAAGAAGAAGAAGAAGAAGAAGAAGAAGAGGGCAAGAAAACATACAACGTATCTACAATGTGGTCTTCATCGAAACCAGTTCCGGAGCATGCCCCCAAGTCGACCCAGCCCGTGGACGATGTGGCCGATTCGGGAGACCTTGCGGCGGCTAGTCGACGAACGGAGCATGTCGAGAAACGTTCCGGCGACGCACTGCCGTCTCGACCGGGTCTTCAGCGGAATTCCATGGCCACTGGGTTTATTGCGAATGCATTGGCTGCCGTGGGAAATATATCGGGGAAAGGTGCCTCAAGCTCAGCACAGCAGCAGCAGCAACAACAAACTCCCACGTCCACGGACTCATTATCCCTTGTTCAACTGCGTCGCATCGTCGCCGAAGTCAATCGAGCCGAACCCGTTGCCTACGATTTTGTCTACGCAGATATGGGCCCGCATGCTGAAGAAATCGACGAATGGTTCGTGTACCAGTTCTGGCAGTGGGTTCGGCTGAATGCGGCCCAAAAGGCGTTCGAATGGCATTGGAATCAAGAGTCCGACGGTCAAGTTTCGTGGGACGACGCAGATCACGACACGAGAGCTCGGTTTGTGAGAGCTGCCATTGCCGGCGTGCAATCTAACGACGCGGCCCTGAAATCGGCATCGATTGGCAAGATTATCTATCTGGTCCTGGGACGTTGGGGCGACACAGCCATGTCGAATGTTACGGATGCGGATAGCCGCTCGATTTCGAGCATGTCGCAGCTGCAGGCTATCAAAGCGGGTGTGGAGTGTTTGACCTTGTTGGAGGGGTTCCCTGTGATATGGGAGGCTCTACGGAGCTGTTTTGAGCTGCATTGGTAAGGGAATTTTCCTTCTCTTCTCTTGTTTTGTTCTTGTTCTTGTTCTTCTTCAAGAAAACACTATTGCCCAAAGAAGAGCTTGAGCTGATAAAACTGTGGCGTGCTTATAACTTTCTGACAAACACACCTTAGGTCTGGAGATATTCATCAGCAGGCAAGCCCTCAGGAAGCGCAGGATGAATTAATGAATCTTATGACAATCATGTATATTGCTATACAGGAGACTTTGAATGATCCGTTGAATATGTCGTCGTCGCGAACCGCATTGTGTGAGTCATTGCGCTTTGCGATTCGGACCTGCTGTGCGCAGATACATATATGGGCGTGAGTGGTTGCTGACGAGCTTGATCAGTGGAATTGGATCCACCCTTGGTGGACTTTATGCTGATAGCAACGTCGAAATTACGGTGGGATGAGCAGAACTCGATGCCCCTGACTCAGGTAAGTGTTTGCTCCGCCTTCTACACGACGCGACAATGTGATAAATGGAAGGAATAAAGAGCAGGGAGCAGGAAGCAAAAAGGAAGAAGAGGAAGCTGACCACGAGTTGTCGGTCAATCTACAGATTTTCTTGTTGTTCTGGAAATCCATCTTGCTAGTCTTCGGCGGCACCAAGGATCTGGCCGAGATGAAGGCAGTCATGTCGGGATTAACCGGAGACAATGACGGCGGCGGCGTCGTCGACAAAACTACCACCATTACGGCTTCACCCCTCGATTATCACGTGTTCCGGCAGGAAATCACGTCCAAGTATCCTGCTTACGTGCCTCCACAGCCTCTATTACCGCTGGAAGACGAAAGCAACTCGCTTTTGCCTCCCATACCAAATCAGACATGGCGTGCGAATGGCCAAAATGGCATCATTTCAACCCCGGGGCTGTCTCAGATCGGCGGTGCCTCCATTCTGAATCAACCTGTTCACATTGCTACGCCTGCGCCGTCACCACCGCCATCGCCCGGCGTAGGAGGCAAGTCGGGGAAAAAACAAAACTACCAGACGAACCAGAACTTTCCATTCATGTACCCTCCGCTAGACGCGACTAGTAATAGCGCTGGCGGAAAGGGGATGGCCGGTATTGATGAATCCATCGTCAGTCGGAGATGGGAAGGCAGCGACATACCCGCTTCGATTCTAGAAGCCGGCGACCTCTTCTCCACGAGGGTACGCATGACAAGAGCTACGCGGCAAATGTGGGAAGCGCGAGAACAGTTTCTCCAGTTCGAGCGTGGATGGGCAGACGACGAAAACGAAGACGACGACGACGAAATTGAGGGCCTCGATCTGACTGAGCTGACTCCGGAAGAGATGGAGATTCTGAGGGAGGTGAGATGTGGGGATGATGAGTCGAGCAAACCACGCAAAACAAGCAAGCAGAGAAGGCTGAGCGCGTCAGATGCCTTCTTTGGGCAGCACAGCCATGCCGAGGTCGAGGTGGACTTTGGACCGCACCCAGACCGGTTGTCTGAGCAAGACAAGCAGCGCCTGATATCCGTGGAGCGACTCTACAAAGACTCGCTTCCTCATCTGCAGTCTCTTGTCATTGTGCTACTGCGACCCATTCTGGTCAACGTAACAGCTATTGTAACCCAGCAGGCGAACCCACAGACGCTGAATGGGGGAATGGCAGGGGGCAGAGGAAACGGCAACGGCAACAGTAGCGGCAGTATAGTCGGCGGACCCAATTCGAATGGGCCAAGGGGTCCAGACCTGTCTGGACAAAGTATTGCACAGGAGGAGCCGGAACCCTCACCAGAGGAGATTGATGCGGCGAGGACGCGGGAGATTACGTCCAAGGCTATGACGGGGATTCTGCTGCTCTTGTTGAAATGGCTGAGGCTTTCCCGTGAGTGTTTTTTGTTCTGCTTCTTGCAAGTTGGCGTGTTGGGCCGGTACATGCATGCATACATCATGACTAACTCAAATGTTGCCCACCTCAACAGATGTGCTCAAATTCGAATACTTCACGCAGCTATTACTAGACTCGAATTATGTGCCGCTTGTGCTTAAGCTGTTTGCCCATCAGGATGTCCAGCAGGTTGTTGATACCAAGATGGACCGGGTTGAGAACAGGCAAGTTCATCTCATCCAACGTCAAATCTCCCTCGTTCCATATATTTTCAATCTCATTATTCCGCCTGCTTATACGTCATGAAACAGTTTCTTTCAATTTTGTAATTTGCGCTCCAAATTCAAGGAAAAGTCCGACAGCGACTTGGAAAATGAGGAGGATGAGGAGAACCAACTTGGGCATTCAAGCGGCGACGTTCAATTATCAGAAGAACAGCAACAGCAACAAGCACAGCAACAGAATCAGTCGCAAGAAAACGAGGCGGACTCGAGTCAGGAAGGCGAAGACGACGCAGTGCCGCCGCCCATCAAGAGAAATAGACCTCCTGCACCAGTGGCCAAGGCGGCCGAAGCCGAAAACGTGCCTGAGGGGGAGCAGCGCGAGGCAGCAGAACAAGACGGCTCAGGAGGCGGCGGCGCGGCGCGGCCCGAAGTCGACGAACTTGGCTATGCCGTCAATACCATCCCCGAAGAGCCCATCACTGACTTCTCGTGGCGCAACTTCTTCTCCCTAATCAACTACCTCCGCATTTTGCAAAAGATGTGCAAGCATAAGGCCCACCGCAACCTCCTCCTCGTGCAGTACAAATCGTCCACCATTATCCGCAAGTCCTTACGTGTCCCGCAACCCGAACTCCGCCTTTACACCCTCAAGCTCTTCAAGAACCAAGTCCCCTATTGCGGGCGCAAGTGGCGCCAGGCCAATATGCGCGTCATCACGGCCATCTATCTTCACTGCCGGCCAGAGCTGCGTGACGAGTGGCTCGCGGGAAGCGACGTGGACGCTGAGGTGGACTCTGCGCTGCCGCTAGAGCAAGCCTTGAGGTCACTGACGCATTGGGCCAACATGAGGTGGTATCCTGACCAGATTTCCAAGGAAATGCGGGTTGCGCTGCGGGAGGAGCAAGACTTTTTCAGTCGTGAGCTAGAGAGGTTAGAGGGCGGGTTGGGGGGATGGGGCTCCGAAGAGAGGGCAGAGGACAGAGGCGAGATGGAGCATGTGGTTGAGGGGTGGGGGTGAGAATCATTTTCCCGCCCAAGCACTGTTTATATCTTTAGGAATAGCCTCGATAGTTGTTCATATGACCTTGTTGACATGCGGGTATGTGTATGGGTCTTGAGGTACATTACAGGTCACCATTATGTCCCGACGAATATAAAATACCACGCCTGGATATTTGAAGCGAAACTTGCGCCAACAAAGACGACTGACTTGAGGCTCTATTTTAAAGTAATATGATTTATTTTTGATTTACTTTTGATTTATTCTTGATTTATTCATTCATTTATTGTCTTTCTTTTCTTCCCCCTCCCGCCTAAAAACATTCCTCATTTTTATATAAATGGCGTTAGAAAGTGACGTATTAAACTGCTGCGACATGTGCTCACCAAGATCGATACCTAGCGAATCTCTACAGGGTCTAGCCGCCAGCTCGATTCTCATAGCCGTGTCATGTATATTATCCTTCGGTCTTATCTAAATACTGTTTGGACGGAAACAAAAAGGCCAGGGATGTTTTAAATACTGTTTGGACGGAAACAAAAAAGGCCACGGATGTTATTCCCTTTGCGGTCCTTTATTTTCATGCCTGTTTTGCGTGGAGTAATTGTGTGGCTTAGGGTAGGTGGGAAGACGGCTTCCAAGTCTTGTTTCGATGCATTTTGGGGGGCTATTGATTTGTATGGGCGTTTTGATGTTGACGTTCACGTGGTTCTGGTCTGGTATGTCTCTGTTAAGCATGGCTCGGTTTGGCCTGGTAGTCTGCGCAGGAGTAGATGGTTGGTGTACGCATTTTTGTGCTAAGGCGTTGAGATGGCCAGATTGGAGGATGAATATGGGCAGGCGTCATTGATTCAGTGAAGGGCAGGATGGTCATTGTCGAGATGCAGTTTTCCAGGTGAGGCGATTCGCCTCACTCTCTTTCTCTTTCACACACACACTCACCACATTCTCACTCTCACCCTCTCTGTGTCATCACAGACTCCGAGTCCTTTTCTTCTCGCGCAAATCTGATTTATGAGCTCTCATAATGTAAATATCAAAATGCAAAGATCCGAGATGGAATACTGATTGATGCAACCACCATTCAAGACAGGCGGGCGCAATGTATACCAGGCGATTGCGCCGCACACACGAATACCGGAAATTAATCTTCAGCAGCAAGCCCGTATCCTCATCTCGATTGGGTTGCTGTGATGATAGAGTCAATATATACTGACCGTCTGTGCAAGCATGACGATGCATCCTCAGCCGAGGGGGGGTGGCCGGGGGGGGGGTGATACCGTGGCGCCATAGCTTCAAGGTCAATTTTTGACTGTACGTATCAATCACTAAACAACCAAACCAGCCTCGATACTATTCAAACCAAGAAGTCGCGGTTCCTCGTAGAAGAGCGTCAGCTTCCAAGTTCTCATATTCGTTGTCAAAAATAAAACCTCGCTCAACAACTGTGTGCCACGAACGCGGATGGCTGGCTGACTGCCCGTCCCATGGAGTCATAATCCGGGTCTTAATTTCCGAGATGCTGGTCATTCTTAGCGCCCGTTTGATCCAAGCTAAAAGTAAAAAAATGCCCGTGAAACTGTGTTTACAAGTTGATTATGTACCGATGCGGCGTGTGTCACCCACAACGGTACGCGGTAGTGACTACGACAAGACTGGTTACTCATAATCACCACAAGTCCAACCGGCCAGTACATGTAGAGTCGTCGTCACTCAATTGCAACGTACTTGTCAGGCCATCACCATGCCGTCCTGGGGCGAAGGCGAGTCAGCCGACTTGTTTTGCCATCCTTTGCCTTTGCTTGGCTCTCCTTTGCTACCGTCTTGCCAGTGGCTGTTCTTGCACGACGGCGGCAGCTAAATTAAGCAATTATGTTTTTCCCAGCAGGAAGCGCTCATGACAAGAATGGTCTGTCTCGTGCCGGTGAGGGTGAGGGTGAGGGCGAGGTAAAACAAAACAAAAAAAAAGAGAGAGAGAGAGAGAGAGACAGAGAGAAAGGGGGGGAAGAGAGGATCGCATCGAACAGCGTGACCAGGCATGCCACTTTTCAGTCGTGCAGTCATGTATCACTCAGGGCTGCATATGTACGGATGCAAGACAAACCTGCATGAAATACACATCCTTGACAAGCAGGCAGGCAGCTAGGTATCTTCCTAGTTATGGAGTACAGAAGCCCTACTCTGGAGTCGTTACTGCGTATGATCCGGCCGTACTTGATGCAACACTGGCAACACTGGCGCCATGAGAGCCCAGCAAGGGGCGCGGCCCCGTCCATCAGTTATTAGTTTATACTGTCTAATGCAGGCTCGCTTCGCTTCGCCGCGTCAGTCACTAGTATCATGAGACAATGAGAAGTCACGGACACCAGCTCACCAGAATCACCAATTGATTGCAACTTCGATCGACCAGAGCCGTCGAAACAAAAATGGCTAGACAACTTGGTGCAAGGAGACCGGGAAGTTGAGTCTGGTCGGATGGAGACGTGTCCAGGCCCTAGCGGTGCCCACAATGCACATCAACGCTGTCAGCTGCACCTCAACTGCCAGTCAGCCTGCTCAGTGCAGGCTGCCAGCTGATGGCCACTTGGCGGCCGTAATTATTATTAGACTGACCAGACTGCTCACCATCTATACGTCGGGGGCTGCATTCAATGTTGGCAAGCCACATCGCATCGCACATCGCATCGCACATCGCATCGCACATCGCACCTTCCACGTCGCACCTTCCACATCGCACCTTCCACATCCCACTACCCACTTCCCACTTTCCACTTCCCACATCGTTGATGCCACATGCCACATGCCACATGTCGTGTCAGCGTGCCCGTCCGCCCTTGCCGAGAGCTGCACGCCGAATTCAACCATGTCAAGTCGCCGTTTTTTGCCCCTTCCTATGCATACACATTGTCGACTGGATGGGGAATCAGAAACCAGCATGAACGGGGAAGAGAAAGCAGAGGACTTGCAACCCTTGGCGACGGATCATTTGTCCCTATTCCTATTTTATGTTTCTCTCCGCGAGTCCGGCGGGACCTTTGTTTTTGTTTCAAAATCATGGCTGTCTTGGTATCGGTCAACATTATTCTCCAGGCTGCGGTTCACAGCGGGACAAGGCATGACGTATACTTGGCCTTCCTCCCCGACCTGCCGTCAATGACTGACGACCCAAGAAGCATGGCTCACCACTGACTAGCATTTTTTCGTTTGGACCAGGCAAGGCTGGACAGGGTTCAAAATCCTGGGCGTGCGGCAGTCGCGCATTTTTTTTTTTTATTCTTTTCAACAAATGTTTCTTCACTGTCAGTGTCAGTGTAGTATTGAGCCGAGAATTTGGGTGACTTCTTGGCTTCGGTCGTCACATACCGCCATGTGGTACATACTGCACCTAGGTAAATGCTCCTCCTTTTTCAACATTGATACAAGTGCCTGTCGTTGGCACCCCCCCCCCCCGCATCGTACTAGCATACCCGGCCAGAAAACCATAGCCCGAAACACATGTCTCGGCGGATCCAGGGTCCATGGTCACGACTCACGAGTTACGACTCGATGCAGCGCGAGCGCGGATGATCTGCGCCACCAAACATAAACAGAGAAGGACAACGGCCTGGAAAGATATGCTGGTGCTAGCGGACAGACTCTACTATACTCATCTTCTGGATCTGCTCCGCTCCTTTCCTCCTCGTGTCCTTTTCGCTCTTGTCTTCGCCGAGAGTGAGAATTCGATGAGGTACGGCGCCTCGACATCCCTTGCGCAGACAGTACAGAACAGCAAAGGAATCGTCGCGGGTGGGCCGAAGGCACAGGCCGCACTCTGATGCGAGGGGTTTGGATTTGGAACATTCCGCAACTTGAGTGGGCAGCGAAACGTGCTAAACTGCCGAGTGCGCCAATACAAGTGTTCACGTTAGGTGCCTACGTACAACTAATGTATGCATGTACGCATATGTGTGCAGAGGGAAATCCCAGAATCACTGTAGGAGTGCCTGCAAACCGTCGGTCTTTTGGTCGGAAACAGAATAGGTTTTCAGGTACTTGGGCTCAAGTTCGACGAAATCCCACCGCCAAGGTGAAGTCGCAAATCTCCATGCCAGCTGATGGGGAAACTACGTCGTCAGTGGTCGCCAACAAGGCGAAGTCGGCGATATCCTTGCTCTATCACAGCAGACCTGCCTGCTGCAGTCGGATCGTCCCCGTAAACCCCAAAATGACAGACACACACGCGTTCTGGAATTGCGGCTGACCATGTGTTGTACAGGCGTCCGGCATGGATCAACCCTTGAAGAAGTCATGCACGATCTGACCAAAAATACGAGAACAGCCTTCGAGCGTCGTCGAACTTGGTCGAGATGGGCCATGGCCGACTGCGTTTATGTATTGCTGATCAGCCCAGCCGAGCAGCCCCCCCCCTCCTTCGGCATCGGCATCGGCTGGTGACTCCACTTATTGTTTGACTTGTCTCGTCCCATGCCCACAGGTCTGACCACAAGCGGCCCCGCAAGTATACATGTAAAATAATTCAGGGGATGCCATGGTTTGCCATGTCCAGAGGATTCGCACGGTAAGTCTGACCGAACTCCTTGTCGTCGTGGGCCGTGGCATCAGTGTGCATTATGTGCTCAGCAGTCCTTTTAAAGCTCCTCGAGCCTTTTAAGTAATATGCCATGCCCTCGTTTTGAAGGGTCAACATCTCGTCAGCGACTTTCTTTTTCTTTTTCCTCTTCTTTTCATACATCGACATCAGGCAGTGGTAGCCATTGGTGGCGAACTCGGTCTCGACTCTTGTTTTCTTTTTGCAAGGTCAGTTCTCGGCCTGATTCCAATATCAACGTAACCAAGTCGGCAGAACTAGACTTGCAATCCTCTAGGCTCTCATCATTCCCTTGGCCGCTCCGTTACAAGATATCTTCGACGCAAGATAAGCCAAGCCGTCATTGTATTTTGATTGTTATTTCACTCGTTTCTCGCTTTGCTCACGCGCACCATGAGAACTTCATCTCTTCTGCTGGGCCTGCTGGGCCTGGCTTCTTCTGTCCTTGCCGATCCAACCTGGCCATCCGACATCGACGAGCTGGAGGAAATCATGTTTCAGATCAACTCGTTTCGCTCACGCAAGTTTGCTGATACCGTGAACCCCTGCACTAATGAAGCCTCTGGTCCGGGTCGGCGCAATGCCGCCGAGTGGTTACGATCAGCCTTCCATGACATGTCCACCACCAACAAGTTCTTCAAAACAGGTGGCCTCGATGGCTCACTCCAATACGAGCTGGACAATGGCGAAAACACCGGACCTGGACACCGGACGACTCTACAGTTCATGTCGACCTATGTCAGCACTCGGTCTCCTCTCTCGGATCTACTCGCCCTGGGAGTGTACATGTCTGTTCGATCTTGTGGCGGTGCCGACGGCCCGATTGTTCCTTTTCGAGCTGGAAGGAAGGATGCCTCCGCTGCTGGCGCATTGGGTGTACCTCAACCACAAAACTCAGTCGGGACATTTCAGCAGCAGTTTGAACGCATGGGCTTCACCACAGAGGAGATGATTCAGGTCACCGCTTGTGGCCACACACTTGGAGGTGTTCATTCGGAAGAGTTTCCCGAACTCGTAACTCGCGACATTCTCGTCAATGGCAGTGTCGCCTTTGATACCACCGACGCAGTCTTTGACAACAAAGTCGTGACCGAGTATCTTAGTGGCAAGACCACCAACCCTCTTGTCGTTGGTCCCTCGGTCGTCAACAACAAGAACTCGGACTTCAAAGTCTACAATGCCGATGGGAACAAAACCATATCGACCCTGACCGACACAAACACGTTCAAGACTGTTTGCCAAAAGGTGTTGCAAAAGATGATTGACGTGGTTCCACCAGGTGTCGTTCTCAGCGATCCCATCGTCCCCTACACCGTCAAGCCTGTCAATCTGCAGCTCACTCTCACCAACGGAGGATCGGCCCTCCAATTCACAGGATACATCCGAGTCAGAGCAACGGGCCTCGCAGATGGAGCCATCGAGAGCGTCACGCTTACCTACAAGGATCGCATGGGCTCTGCCGATTGCGGCTCCAGCTCTTGCAACATCACGAGCACCATACAAGGCGCTGGCAAGGGGTTTGACGATGCTTTCAATTTCTACCCCATCGAAGCCGTTATTCCGGCCTCGAACGGCATCTCATCCTTTGTTGTGACCGTCAACAACAAGGATGGGACGAGCAAGCTTTACGACAACAACGGCAAGGGTTACCCTCTCCAGGACGACATCTTGTTCCAAACCCCGCAAAGCTGCATCAAAGGCACCTCGGGTGCTCTTACTGTTGCCGCTGCTGTCCGCAACGATGTGGCTACTAGTAATGGGGTCCAGGCTTTCATCTCATACAAGGTACCTCAAGATAGTAGTCCTGTTGCTCTCCTGCAAAACGCCACCGTGGCCCTGAAAAAAGGGACCTGCATTGGCAAGTACACGCTGTTCACGGCTGACTACACGATTCCTGGTGGCTTGGCATACGAATCTCGCGTTGATGTTCGTGTGGGAGACAAGGCGGATAGTTTCAAGGCCCTGACTGGCATTGGCGGTACTTGCACTGCCTTTCCCAATGCCGGGGCTTGTGGTGCTGCAGGCGAGCCTCTGGTAAATTCGACCACTACCACTAGCAATACAAATCTCTCCTCTTCCACAACTTCGTTGACCACTTCTAGCACTGAACCAATCCTCTCGGCGGCTCCGACCCCGACGACGGCGGCGGCGGCGACAACGACGACTTCTGCGGCCGCAGTCGTGACACCCGACCATCGTGTCATGGTTGGCGGCTACAAGCGTGTGTCTTGCTGGACCGAAGGCGTCTCTGTCCGCGCACTGGGGGGGATTATGTTTGCGAATGACACGATGACTCTAGAAAAGTGCGCCAAATTTTGCAGCGCTTATGTGTACTGGGGTACAGAGTATGGTTCTGAATGTAGGTTCCTTGATTCTGTTCTTTCTTTTCTTTTCTTGTCGTTTCATTTCATTTCGTCCCACCCTTTTCGCCTCCTCTTTTTTCCCTGACATGCAAACTCTGGCAGGTTATTGTGGCAACTCCCTGGACAAGTCGAGCGCTGCGGCCCCTCTTGGCGAATGCAACATGGTCTGTGGTGGCGATGCAAGCGAGTACTGTGGTGCCGGCAATCGTCTCGAACTATACTCGACGACCAGCGCGCCGGCGATTCCTACACCGACGGCAACGCTGATGCACAAAGCAACCGTCTCGCCATACAGTCTTGTGGGCTGCTGGACCGAAGGTAACGGGGTCCACGCACTCAGTCAAGGGTTTACCACGAACGACAAGATGACCAACGAGGCGTGCGCCGTCTTCTGCAAGAATTACAAGTACTTTGGGACGGAGTATGGGAGCGAGTGCTACTGCGGCAGCTACCTGGCTGACAGCAGCAAGAGTGCGCCGCTCGGGGAGTGCAACATGTCCTGTTCGGGAGACGGGTACGAATACTGCGGTGCAGCCAACCGTCTGGAGCTATACCAGAACCCCAACATTACCACAGGAAATCCTGAGCAACCGGCGGTTGTGGGCAACTACGTGCTTGTGGGATGCCAGACGGAGGGCAACGGCACGCGGGCTCTGGCGGAATCCGTCTTGGCTGAAGACAACATGACCAATGGCTTGTGTGCCGACTGGTGCAAGAAATATGAGTTTTTCGGCACCGAGTACGGACGAGAATGCTACTGCGGAAACAACCTGGCCGCGTCGTCGCTCGTGGTGCCCGCCACGGAATGCCGAATGTTATGCGCTGGCAGTAACACGGAATACTGCGGCGGTGCCGGCAGCAGACTGTCGGTGTATAAGATGAAGAAGACCACAAGCACACCGCCAGCAAAGAAGGGACTTGGACAAGGCAGGGCCAGAGGGCTGTAGGATTGTAGCAAGGAAGCAATTGCATCAAGTAACACATTGTAGCGAAAAGAGAAAAAGAGAATCCTCTAGAGTCGAATTGAGCAAAAGAGGGGGTTTGTAGTAGTAGTAAAAGCATTGTAGATTCATGATATAGGAGGGCGTAAATTGCCTCTTGGCGCGAGAAGTAGATGACGTTTGGACTCTGAATGCAAGTGTCTGGAACTCCCACGTGGTGTATCTATAAAAAAGGCTGCTCGTGATGTTTCCGACCAGACGATTTGTGGTCGGTGGTGTGTGAGACAGTCCTCGCTCTCCCCACACGCACTGTCCACGGCTCTGGTCCGTCTGTACCTGACGCGTCGGCTGGCGGCTGGCTGCTGGCGGCTGGTGGTTGCCCCACACCAATCCATGCCTGCGGCCACATCCCGCTCGGCAGCACCACACGGCACCGGACGTGGCGTGGACGACAATTCCGCCCGCCATCACCATCACCAACCTCATCCCTCCCTTCCGCCTCTCCTACATCCATCATCGAATCCGACCCCAGCCTCCCTACCCCCAATTAGAATCCCATGGCCGACGCAGACGCATCCTCCTCCGACGCCCAAGTACGTCTCCGTCCCATACCGCCCCGTGTCCATCTCACGAAATCCGCCCCCCCCCCCCCCTGCTCTTCACTGAACTGAGCTGCACAATGAACAGAGAGCATGTCGCAACAACAGCACTCCGACCAAATCTCCAAATGGAAAGCTCGGGTCAACTCTCAAATGGAAAACTCAAGTCAACTACAAAAAAAATCGCTAACGAGTTTTCAATGATTTGATTTTTTTTTCACCCCGCAGCGCCTAAAATCTGCCCTCTGGTTCGCCGTAGGCCAGATCGTCGACGAGGAGTGTCTGCGACGGAATCGGAATGCGACGCCTCAGTTTATTGGGGCTTTGACGGAGTTGGTTTGGACGCAGATTGGTGAGTTTTTTGCTTTTTCTCAGTAAATACACACACATATATATACATATGTAAATATATATATATATATATATATATGTGTGTGTGTGTGTGTGTTACATTCTTTTCTGTTCTGTTCTCTCTTTTCTATTCATTTCTTCTTTGTTCTCGTGGGTTTTCTTCGAGTCAGGGGAACTTATTCATGAGAAGTTGTCTTGTTTTTTTTTATGTATTTGGAAAGGAAAGATTGAGAGTCATGTGAAATTATATAGCTAATTTTTTCTCCTGTGCTAATTTCTTTGAATTCCACTCTATCCTGTCTGTTTTTTCTCTCTTATTTCACCTCTTCTTCTTTTTTCTTTTTTTCTTTATTTATTTTACTTTTCTATGTCTCTCTGCTTTGTACCTCTTTTTAATACTTCTTTGTTATAAAAGAAAGAAAGAAAAGTTCCAGTCCAAGTACCACCTTTTTTCTAATACAAAAATCTCACTATACTCGTCATTCCTGTCATGACTCCTCCATACACTTCTTACCTTTTCTCTCCCATTTCTACATTTTTTCACCCATTTTCTACCTTTTCTCCCCTACCGTTATTTTCTGCTTTTCTCATTCTCCCATTTCCTCCGTTTCTCCTCACTTACCCCCTCTCAGAAAACATCGCCATCGACCTCGAAAGCTTCGCAAACCACGCCTCCCGCGAAAACATCACCACCGAGGACGTGCTCCTCCTGGCACGCAAGAACCCTGACCTGCGGGACATCATGGCTGATTTTGTGCAGGAGCGCAAGGACATCAAGGCTGCCAGGGCGCGGAGAGGTGGTTTCGCCGGCAGGGGGAGACGGTGATTTGTGGTGCGCGTTTGCACCGACGTCTGTCGTAAAGTGCTATTATCCAGACCACTGTATATATGCGTGTGCGCAGACTTTAGTCGTTGAACGCGATTCCCACGGTGTCAACGTATGAAATGCTGATCGGCACGTGAGTCACCGTTGCTCACCCATGCCATTCATGTCCGTCCCGTTCCCGCGGATACGGCTTCGCCGCGTCACCCGCAATGCATTGAATCCCGATACACGCGTCATGGCACCCTCTGCTCGGCATCCAACGCCCTGCGTACTAAGTCCTAAAATAGACCCCTCCATAAGCACGCGTCACGGATGAGAATGAGCGGACAAGTCCTCACGGGGGTTCTGTTTGGTTAGGACATCCCCATTTCTCGACTAGAGTTATGTTACATGCCGAAACCAAGGACACAGTGGGAGCAATGTAAAAATCCCGAGTGTTTTATCCTCATGAGGCCATCTTTGATGGGACTGGTTTATATGTCAAGGGGCATTCTGATATCTGTTTTCATTGTTTCACATTATTTTATTGTCTTGGTGTCATTTACTCTTGCGAGCATTGTTTCTTTATCTTGGTCTTTTCTTCTTACCTCTTCCCTTGTTTTGTTCCTTTTCCATTTTATTCATGATTGTACTCCTCATCTCGCAACTTTTACTCACAGTGCGTCACATCCTCGTACGGTCCGCGTCGATGATGCAATGTTGACGCCATGAAGATGAGCATCGCCTCGTGCGTGGCCTCTCCCTGGATGGAGTTCTAATCATGCGCCTTCTTCGACTCGTTACACCCGCCCCCTCGAGCGCCGATATGTGCACGCTGCCCTTCCACCGCCCATTTTGGACTGCCATGGCGGATCCTTGAACGATTCGCTCGCCAGGGGTTTGTATTTCATTCGCTCTCCGAGGTATTGCCTTGCAGGCTATTTATTCATTCACTCATTCATCATTGATTATACCCGTACTGCGATGCTGTTGATTCGTTATGTTGTCATGTCGGCCCTCCTAGTTCATCAGAATTGCCATTGTCGGTTCTTTCCATTATCCCGTATGATATGAAACTGCAATGCCGGCTTGCAGCAGCCAATCTGACCTCATTCGTGTGCGTATGCGTGTGCGTATATGTGTGCGTATATGTGTGCAAAATGTCTGAAGTAGACCTCATCACGGCGCAAATGTTAAATTGCGACCATAACACTGTCGTTAGAAGCAAGTTGGCTCAAAAGTTCCACCGCTGGTTCCCAATATCCCGAAAGCATATTTCCAATCGCGGTCGGTGTGTTATATCCTGCAGCGTAAGTGTATTAAGGCTTACAAGATATGTACACATCCGGTACTTTCTAAGATTGCGCTCGTGAACATCTTTCGCTAAAACAAAAAAAAAGAGAAAAAGACTTTTGAAAAAAAAAAATTAAAGACAACCGGTTCATCCGTAGAGAACTCCTTTCCAAACATCACGCACGCCTTCATGTGTATAAAGTGATAGAAGAAGAAGAAGAATAGAAGAAGAAAGGGCCAAAACTCAAATCGCTTGCGCATCTAGTCCCATCAGGGACAAAAGAAAAAGAAAAAGAAAAAAAAGTGCCCAAATAACGCCATCATGAATCAATTCCACTTTTAGATCTTGATGGAAGTCTTGGAGGCGTACTCTCGAACGTATTGATCAAGAATTCCCAAGGTCACGCCAGAACCGCCGCATACGATAATGACAACGTTCTTCTGAGCCCACTCGGCATCGCTGAGGCCGCGACCAAGGCGGTCCCGCAAGTCGCCCTTGTAGACAGTTGCTAGGGCAGCACCACAGGATACTTCAACAAGATGGCGCGCATCGTCTGCGAAGCGTACACAACTGATGGCAGCATCAGCGTCTGTCACGACGATACTGTGGGCGTTGGGGTATTGGCACCACTTCCATGTCTCGGCTGAGACGCGAGAGCAACCCAAAGAGGTAGCGATGGATGTAATTTCAGGAAGAGTGACGTGGGCGTTGGCCCTGAGCGAAGCATTCATGCTGTCGGCACCAAGGGTCTCAACACCGACAACCTCTGGCTTACGACCCGACCATGGATAACTCTCGATGCCTTGCATGAGTCCGTTAAATAGGCCACCGCCCCCAACGCTGCAGACAATGGCGTCAATGGGCTCATCCATTTGCTCTCGCAATTCCGGAATAATAGTCGACGCACCGTCCCACACATGGCGATGATCAAAGGGTGGAACATAGACGCCGTGAGGGTCCTTGGCTAATAGTTCGGCGCGCAGATATTCGTCGGCGGCAGCAAGGTTCTTGCCAGTCTGGTGTACTTCAACACCGAGGTCGAGAAGCTTGTTCTTCATCATCTCCGAAGTTGTCAGGGGAATGACTATAGTAGCGGGCATCTGGAGAGCAACCGCAGATGTGGCGCAGGCAAGGCCAGCGTTGCCGCCTGAGGAACAGTAGAAGTGAACATTGCCACTAGTTGCGGCTGCTCGGGTCATGAGGTTTCCGATTCCGCGGGATTTGAAGGAGCCGCTGGGCTGAAGGTTGTCCAGCTTCAGGTAAATATTGCTGGAATCAACAAGACCAAGGTCAGTTTTCGGTTTTGGCAGTCCATAGCACTGCAGGGCGAGTGGCTTTTGCAATGATTTCAAGGACGTACCATCCGGCAATGCGTGTAAGCTGAGGGCTCAATACACAGGGAGTGTTGGTCCAAGGCAGCTTGGCCTCGCCACCTAGAGATCCCATCGTAGCAAGAAATTGATGCGCGTGACTTGAAATGGAGAGAAAAAGGCAAGAAAGTGATATATGGTGAATCGCAGGAATAATGCGGTATGACCTGGTGCAGACAACGCCGAAGGTAGCAAGGAGATAGTATATAAGCGGACGGGCTAGTTGAGAAGATCCCGTATTGTTGAAAGATCAGATCAATGCCTGATTCAAAAACCGATATCCATGAAGGAGCAGACGAGAACATCTGGGAAGCGGATGAGTCGTAGGAGATGGTCTTGATATTTGTATATTATTCAGCCGGAAGCTTGTCAACAGCGGTTTCCGTTCAAAGGCACCGCCGTCTGGTACCAGACCAGACCAGAATGTGGAGACGAAGATAAGTACGGTACTTTAGGTATGTACTATGGATAGAGGCGACGCCATGATTAGACTCATCCATCCTTGCGCCCCTGGCACGCCTTGAGTGGCCGGGGGGTGTGGTTAACAAAAAAGACGAGAGGATGAACGGGGGTCATGGCATGTTGTGTTTGACATGGTTTAATAATCCCTGAATCTGATGCTTGCGCCGGGCGCAGGGCACCTATCCGATTATCATGAACAGAAAAAAAGCAATTGCGCCAGCACCGAGCACTGAGCACTGAGCACCGAGATAACGATACGAAGCATCGTCATGAGCCTCGTTGTCTCGCCCGTGTGTTCACCGCAGGGCTACCTGCCTACCTAGTCAGCATCCAACCAGATTGTTGGAACTTGTCTGGTCGCGCCAACAAAAGACGAGACTTTGCTTGTGGGGAGTCAGCAACTGTATGTACATCAGTAGAATTCCCACTTCCTTCACCAAAGTGTTGTTGGCTGAAAGGCCCACAAGACTCACAGCAGTCCCTGACTACGTATATAGAGCCCCGTGAATGGCGGCTATTTGGTGTAATCTCGGCTGTGAGGGGGCTTTTCTGGGAGGCTTTTTTTTTCTTCTCCTCCTTCGTTCTGTCCATACGCCTCTATCTCCACGTGATTGACACCACTAGGCCACGTCGGGCAAACGTCTTCGTATCATCCATTGCCTAAAAGCAAATTTGGCAGCAAAATTCTCGATTAGCGGCTGCGTAGCTGCTTAAGGAAATTCAAGATTCGGCTGGCATTTGGGGAGGCGCGGAAGAAGCGAGAGAGGTGCGGACGGGGCGAACGGATCAAGAATGCTGCTATTGGCGCAGCCATACTTGGTTCTGCGGCAGCCCGAGGAGTGGGAGACGGGAGGGAGTGAGGAGCTGCGATAAGTCATGGCTGGGATGATGGATCTGATGAAATGAAAATGATGTTTTGCCATACCCGGGCCAAGCCGTGATAAGGCAGCATGCCGAGAAATGAAGCTGATGTTGCTTGAGCGTGGATGAGCAAGACAAGACATCATTGAAGATACACTTGGTGGAAGGTGCCAGGCTGGTCCGTTTGGACAAACGAGGCAAGAGCGGGCAGATCCTCTTTCCTCCCAGACGCTACCAGGCTCACGAGAAAATCCCACAAGGTTGAAGATGTGCAGCACTGAGGTCGGGGTGCATCTTCGACCCATTCAACTGCCACCGGTCCATCTCCCATCCCAGTTCACCTGCACCAGGACGATGTGCTTGCGGATTGATGGATGAACAGGGGCCGCCGGTGGGTGAGTGACCATGTACGCGCCCACGCGCCCACGCGTCAAGGAGCCATCGCGCCCTCGAGGCCCCAACGATGCCGGCCCAGGAACCCGGGGCAACGGACGGGCGAGGCCAAGGCTCACGAGGCCCTCGACTTGCTGCACACCCGCTTGCACAATGATTGCTCGGCCACATGACGCCTATCAGTCCCGTCCCTGTAGCCAAGCCAGCCTGGCGCACAGATGGCGGCTTCGACATCCGAGCTGTCGCGGACGGCGGAGGTGGAGGCTGATGCAGGCCAGGTCAGGCCCTCTCCACCCCGCTCCCCTGCCTTGTCTGGCCTTGTTTAGATCGAAGGAAGCTTTTTGCTTGGCAAAATTTAGTTGTTATAGGGTAAAAAGTCGATTCTATGGGGTAATCGAAGCCAAGTTATAGGGTAAAAGATTCCCGATCTGACTTGGACACCCCCGCTGACAACGGGGCGCCGCTAAAGGGAAGAAGGTTGGGGGCGGGGGGGGCGTGAAAGTGCGTGTGTTTGTTCGCGATCTGGTCGGCTGACTGGAAAAAAAAAGTGCAGTCTTTTCCCTCCCGGCTTGTGAAGGCGCCCCCAAACTGGCTCGTTTCATCTCGACACATTTCTGCTCGTCTCTTCATGGATCCAGATCTAACGCCATATGGAGAAGCCTTAAAATAGCGTACAAGGGATGCCTCTTTTCGGAGATGACTCGGCATTGGGCGCGTCCAGCACTTTTATTTCTCTGGACGTCCTTTAATCCACCTGACTTGACCAATGTCAGGCTCGATTTGCACGACGAAATCAGCCGCCTGCCATACTGCCATACTGATGTTTGTTTTTCGACCACGTAAGACAGTGCAAGTGCAACCTTGATAAAAAATTTGAAAGAATTGTAAACTAACAGGTCTCACAGTTACTCAAGAGACAAGAGCTGCTATCAATGACCATGTCCCTGCCGCGCGCGTTCCTGGAACACAACCATGCCGTTCTTATCTTCTAAATACCGACGCACGTGCCACTGTCAAGATAACACACCCGGCCGGGCTGACCGCAAGATAAGCGGCAATCACCGAGCTGGAATGATGGAGAAGATGACTCAGGAGCCATTGCTTGGGAGTCGTCGAGTTTGCGACTTGGGACGACGTTCATCTTTCTATGTGGTGAAGCCACAACTTGAAACCAAGTCCAACCCAACGCATATTCATTTATATTTCCCGACGACAACCACGAGTGATTGCCGTCAAACGGAACTCGCGCATGCGCTGCGCATCGCACTGGGCTTGCCCTCTCCAAGGCTGCATGTACATGTACATAGCATTGGATGTACATCACATTACATGCGTACGTACAATTCTACAGTACATGCATACAATTCTCCGCATGGGAGCTTCTTAGACAGCGAATGATGCAGGCGGCCCATTCGCCAATTGCATTGGAAACCTCGACGACATTTAAACCCGGCGTCTCGATGCATTCTCTCCCCTGCTGTGTGTTCCGTAGTTGGTTGCTGATAAAGCTGCGTGCGTCTCGACTGCTCGGTGCGCCAAGCCACAGCATCACATCAGTCCAGATATCCTGGTGAGACTTGTTGGGACGCCAGATACCGACTCAAATGACAGCTGCCGCATAAAGTTATCAATAGCTCGAAATTCTATCAAGGTCAAAGGTGAAAGACTGGAGGGATCAGGATGATGATGCTATTGCCAACTATGTACGTTGCAACAGTTGCAGATCGACTACACTGCAGGCACCTGTTGCAATACTTCTTTGGCCAGCTGATAGAACCTACACGAGTATCTTAGCTTAAGTGCACAAGGCATATTCGCTCCGTTTCTCTTGCATCGTCATGGGGTAAAAGCTTCAATCACCCCAAGCCCGTTGGTGGCGAACATGTTCACCAATTGTGCCAAGTGAATCTCTTCGGCCTTTTATGATGCCAACTTTGCGTGTTGGTTGCTCCCCCAGCCCAGCTTTCTGTCTCTTGCATCGCAAGAACAAGAGCACACCATCGATACTCAGAGATACTCAACAAAGAGGAGCGATACGGAATCGAAACAAGAGACATGGCAGCGAACACGGAAACAGAAAACGAACATGCGGCTGACACTCGTCGGGTCGGAGAAAGCCGCCCCCAGTCTTCGGTGGTTCAGTTTCAATCTCTGGATGACTTCCCAGCCAACGACGATCTCAAACATGGTTTGAAAGGCAATCGCGCTTTTCCGCCAAGCATCCAAAATATTCATGTGCCAAGAAGCTGCAGCATCCTGGATCCGACAGAGATTATCTTTCAATCCATCGAAGGAAATGATACCAAGCCCGTTCCCCAAAAGCGGAGCAGAGGCAAGAGGAAGAGGCAGAAGGGAGAGAAGAAGGCACGCCTCGACAAATTCAACGAGGCTGACAAGAAAAATTCTCAACGTGGCCTGAAGCGTGTCGACTGGTTGAAGAAGCTTGCGGAACTGCGAGGTGATAACTAGGAACTGTCCTCGCAAATACCGCTCAATGAACCAAAGGCCTTGGCCGCACGTCCCCGCGTCCCCGACCCGTTGGACGATGATGAAGATCCCACCGACGACTTCGCAGTATCTACCGGTGCTGTTCATGAATCTACTTCACAAAATGAAGACGAAGAACAGGGCGAAGCCGAGCGTGGCACAGCATCACCGGTCGCGCCCCCATCGGCGACACCTCCAGCCTCACCTGTACCAGCACCAGCACCAGCACGTTCCATCCGACAGCCACGACAGAGGTGCCGTCTCATAAAATCCGGCCTTGACATCTCTTCTGATCTTGATAAACTGTCCGTTGAGATCCGGTACATGATCTACGAGGAAATCCTCACCGTTCCACAACCCATCAACGTACACTCGGGTTGGCAGCAAGTGTACCAGCGAGAACGTCCATGTATACCAATTGGCATTCTATGCACCTGCAAACGCTTCTACAAAGAAGCAATCGAAGTTCTCTATGGCTCCAACACCTTTCTGTACAGACTGCGGGACAAGATTCCCAGCATGACCGACGTGAATCTGATCGCGCACATTGACGACGACGTCGCCACGCTGCCGACGACGACGAATGATGACGACGATGAGGCCGGTGATGAGGATGAAGATCTGGAGCCAGATGATGTGAACGACCCAGACTGGCAGGAAGACTTCATGGCAACCATTCGTCCCCAGCATCCTCGCAGAGCACGCCTCCGCAAAGGTGCCCCTATTATTCAGCCGGATATTCATGTCAGGAAGCACATGCCCCTCTTCCGCCGACTTATCATCGAAGCAGAGAAGAACCGTTTCGCGACAGCCACCAAGACACTCATGGCCAACGCCATACAGATATTTGCTTTCAAACTCCCCGCCGCCAAACATGCCGCCGCTCCCACGACCAACATCAAGACACTCACCATCCGTGTCGCGCCCCAATGGGATCCCGCCGGCGGCCAAGACGGCCACGGCCGCTTCACCTTTGTCGACTTCTTCGACGCCGACTCACCAGTCGTGCCAGCCATCAAGAATCTAAACTGCCAGTTCCTGCAACTGGATCTCATGACGCGCTACATGGACGGCTCGCGGACCCACGCCGGCTGCCGCTTCACAATGGACATGCGGTACAAGCGCATCGTGGATAGGATCCGCGACGTCGGCCACGACGGCTGGGCGCACGACAGGGCCACGCAGCTGGAGCGTCGGCGCAAGGCGGCCGTCGTGGAGAGAGCGCTGAACTCACTGGACGTACAGGTCCGGGAGTTTTGCGAGACTTTTTTGCGCTGCGAGGTCTGGGATTGGGATGGGTGGGATGTGATTTCGGTTTAGGCTGGGAATCACGATGATAATTATGATGGTTTCGATGATGATGCCTAGGAGGGCGCGTTCGATTTTAGGGATTTTTTTCTAGCATTCTTTCTAACCACCTTTTATCGATCAGCGGCGAAGGTTCGGCGACATGGGAAATCCAAGGTCATGGGATATGTCACGTATGAGCGCAGGTGCGGGAACCAGCACACAGCTGCAATCGCAGGACGACGGGCCTGAAAGTCCAGGAAGCGGATGGATGGGATGGGCCTCTTAGCCTTGGTGGGAAAGTCAAGTACCATGGACTAAGAATACTATGGTACAATATAAGGGTTACGAAAATCTCTGTCTCTCCTTCTGCATTTCTACTTCTGCTTTAAATAAGGAAAAACGGGTACAGCCGTATATAAAATAGCATATTCTTGAAACCCGTTTCATTTTTGCTATTCCATCTCTCTTCTCTTCATTTTCGTCTCTCCTCCCTGTTCTCCGCGCATAGACAATCGCGCCCCATCTCGCCATCTTCATGACCCACCCATCCCCGAAAACTTCACCACCTCCACCTCCAGCGTCTCCGTATCCACCAAGACCAGCTCCTTGGAGTCCTCAAACGACGGCACCGTGATGAGCCGCACCGACTGTCCATCCGGGCCTGTGATGACTTTTGTGGAGAAGCGCGGCTGGCAGCCTACGAAGTAGACGTGGGGACATGATTTCAGCACAAAGGGGTCGTCTTCTTGGAAGGGGTAGCTCCCTGTTGATGGAAAGAAAGAAAGAAAGGAAGGAAGTAATTCAGTCAGTCAGAGAAAGTATATTGGCAGTGCAGTTGATTTCAAGGTGGGGCTGGGGAGAGACGAATAGTTTGGATTTGAGGCAAGAGGAACAGTTGAGGACTCACACAAGGTATCTGGGGCGGTGGGAGCACAGCATCGCCAGCGACACATGGCTTCCATCATGCCTAGTCGGTCTTGACTGTCTATGTACTTGAATACATCGTCTACGTTTTGTCCGCCTGTGCCGAGAAATCGCCAGCCTTCAATCTCGGCTTCCCACGGGTTGGTTACGGCGTCTAACCATCCAGGCTGCTGCTGCTGCTGCTGTTGTTGTTCTTTTGGAGGGCCCGACTTGGCGGCGACTGGGCCAGGCCCGTAGGGTCTTGAGTAAGGGAACATGGCCATATGGATGGGCTGTTGGGGATAGCTGGCGTTGGCGGGATCTTGCGCGCCTGGGAGGAGAGTTATAGGAATGGACGGCAAGAGTTGGCTGATGAATTCATCAAAGAGTTGCGAGGGAAGAGAGTTGTATGCGCTGGCGTCGTAGCCGTATTTCTTGTTTGCTTTTTTCTCTGCTGGATCGTCTTGCTTGGACTCGGCGGCGGCGGGGGGAGGGGAGGTTGAAATGGAGTTGCCCGCGATGATGAGACGACTTATTGTAGCGGCTTCCTCTTGATCGTTGGGACAGAGCGCTTCGCCCAGGAGATATTCCTGGAGGAGGGCTAATTCAAGCGCGTGGGAGGCATTCGTCGTAGAGAAGGAGAGGCCGGACACAATGGCAATCTTTTTGCTGGGTGGTCTGTCGATCATCTCGTCATCGGAATCTTGGTTCTTTGGAACGACTTTCTTCTTCTTTTGTGGTTTCCCTCCGTCGCCTTCGTTTTCTGTGCTGACAGGTTTGGAGAGAGTCCATCGCTCAGGCTGAGGCGGTAGGTCGGGGAGCTTGATGTCAATAACTTCGAACTCGCCGCTGCTGTTTTCGGTGCCCATGACGGCGATGATGCAGCCTGTCACGAGGGGAATTGTTTGTAACAAGTCGCCGACCAGTCGAATGCGACCCGAGTCATCCTCTAGCATGATTTGGTCGGCACCGTCGGGGGAGAAGTAGGTTTGTTGGCTAGATATCGGGGCCGAGATCCATTTCTGGGGGTTTCCCGAGTCAGCACATGTCACGACAGCAGGAGAGGAGAGAGAACAAGAATTTACATCTTTGGATACATCGTCGAGAATGTTAGGCTTCAGAGGCATGTCCATGTAGACGGTACCCCCAACCCAGCACAAGTCTCCCTGTCGCACATCGAGTACTCGCTCAACTCGCTGGACTTCTTCCCCGCCAATGACTGTACCCTGCCATGATGACGCTGCTACCTCTTCGACGGCAGGCTTGATCTTGGTGAGACGCAAGAAGTACATATCGCCATATTGCTGCTTGTAAGAGCGTTGCTTGTCGAGCCTGAATGTGTGGAGAGGCTTGTAGGCATCGTCGACTCGAGCTGGCGCTGCTCGTTTGGCATCACTACTTTCGGTGCATAGTTGAGGAAGACGTCAGAGAGACACGATCGGTGGGATGGATCGAGTTTTTTTGTTCTTTTTTTTTCCTCCTCCAATTCTTTTATTCTTTCTCTGTTATACGGTACGGTACATACGTTGATGTTTTGGGGATGAGCCCGGACACCTCTTCGAGAGTCACCATACCGGGCTTTGGCCGGGGCGGTCGTGAGAATGAGCGACGAGGTGCGGTCTGGTAACTGTGCAGAAAGCTTGCAGGAGCTCGCGGCAGTTTGTCCCGTTCCTCAAGCTCAAGCCGTCTAGTCTGGACTTTGAAACCTGGATTCTGTGCTGGAGACGCGTCGACCGCATCGTAATCGGCAGGGACGCGTCTGGGATCTGCCAGCCAGCCGAGACTTGGCGTAAAGTGGTGGGGCGGGCAGCCAGTCAGCTGTCAGCTGTCAGCTGTCATCGACCACCACCGACTGTGTGGCACGGATATAGGGAGGGGGAATTATGATGGGATGACAGCCGTGTTTTGGTGACATCGATCACGAAGGGAAGGAGCTATCTAGTCCATTTCATTTACATCACGAACATCATCAGGTTCGAGTCAATGACACATACATAATGTACATAAACAGACTTCTCATCCTTTAGACTCGACATCCCTCACGTCTGTCCCTCGTTTCATATTGAGGGGTAAAGGAGGAAAGCTCCTTCACAATGCACCAGCACCGTTCAGTCCTACACAGCCTTTTTACGGACGCGAAA
The DNA here is from genome assembly GCA_018360255.1 of Claviceps maximensis. NCBI lineage: Eukaryota > Fungi > Ascomycota > Sordariomycetes > Hypocreales > Clavicipitaceae > Claviceps > Claviceps maximensis. The sequence goes on from SRPZ01000016.1 coordinate 65,465, forward strand.
CATTGTACGTTGTGCGAACGGGCTGCCCCCTCGAACACCGTGGCTACATCGATTCTCTTTCGCAGAACAAAGGAGAAAATCCGGGTGGTCAACAAATGATGCTGAGGCTGAAAAGCGGGAAGAGGTAGGTTGTGCAACCCACCGGTGACGTGGCACACATGCATAATCCTAGCTCGATGATCTTTGCGTGGAATCGGTTCTCAAGTTCTAGGAAAGAGAGAAAAAATGCCATGACGCGCAGCAGTCGAATCGAATCGGCCGAGCTGCACAATTGGAGCCCGCGCCGCGCCTGACCTCTTGGTGTTGATCCTCTTATGCTGATGCTGATGCTGATGCTGATGCTAATCTTCAAATCATCATTCAAGAGCTGCGCGCACTGACTCGGCTATCAAGCTGCTTTTCCTTATCTTTTCTTCTTCTTCTGGAATCTTGTCAACCAACGGCTTCGGGCCCAAGACGAACAACGAAAAGAAAAGGGCAATTTGATCAGCGAGTGACGTAGGGTAGGCCGGCTTTCTTTTTGGCCTGCCAGGCGTCCATCATGACCATGTATCCCACATGATCAAGAGAAAGGATACGACAATCTAGGACAGGCGAACGATAGAGCGAATCTTCCGACATTATTTTCTCTCTCTTTGTCTTCATCATCTTCTTTCACACATCACATGCTCGCTCACCTGGTGAGTTGTGGCTGCTGGACGCCGCTCCTAGCAAAGTGGTCCCATAACCTCAGCTAACCTTTGGCCCTCCGAGTTCCGGCCATCTCAGCCAATCATCGGTCTGTGCAGACTTGGTCAGCAAAGTTGTGGAACGCCATGAGTGCCCCGCTTGTTGCTGTCCCGCCGCCATCGGCCAATCGCCCACTGCGGGCGCTGCCTGCCCCGCGGCCGCGAGGCCACAGTGCTCCGAATATGTCGTAATATTTCAGCCAGCTGTGCTGTGATTAAACGTCTCTGCTTCTGATCACAACGGTCCGTTCGACACTTCAAATTATCTCATCATCTCAACTTTTTGAGAAAATTTTCAATACACAAGTGTCTACGAGCGAATCTTTTCTACGATCCTCGCCCCAAAGCTCTCATCATGGCGCGACAGTATGTTTTCCCAGTGTAGTCGATGCGGAATTTTTTACATCTCGTTCTTCTTTTCCCAAACACTTTACTCACAAAATGCCCTGAACCAGATCTGTGTTGATGCTCGGCGCGGGCTTTGTAACGAGTATGTTTCAATTTTTCAAAAATCCACTCTCAATTCCATCAGGAAATGCCCGATTGCTGACTCGTTCGAACAGAGCCCACGCTTGATGTCCTGACCGAGTCTGGCATCCCCGTCACCGTTGGTAGGTACAGACAACGCCACGCGCGTGGTATTTCGAGAGTATTGATCTGAGCATGACCTGACATTGCCCATCTCGGCTGCAGCCTGCCGAACTCTTAAGACGGCGCAAGATCTTGCCGGAGACAACAAACTCGCCACACCAATTTCACTCGATGTCACCGACGACGCTGCCCTCGATGCTGAAGTTGCCAAGCACGACTTGGTAATTAGCTTGATCCCATATACCTACCATGCTACCGTCATCAAGTCCGCCATTCGCAAGAAGAAGAATGTAGTCACCACTAGCTACGTTTCGCCCGCTATGATGGAGCTAGACCAGCAGTGCAAGGATGCTGGTATCACAGTCATGAATGAAATTGGTCTTGGTATGCTGTCGCCCTTTTCTCCCACTGGCTCATTTAGTCTTCTTATTTGTTCTATTCCGCTAACGTTAAAAGACCCCGGTATCGATCACCTTTGTAAGTGCACAGTGGTGCGACTTAGTCTCTCCCCCATGTAGCCTACTAACCCCACTTAGACGCTGTCAAGACGATCGAGGAAGTCCACGCGGCTGGAGGTCAAATCACGAGCTTCTTGTCGTACTGCGGTGGCCTCACAGCTCCTGAAGACTCGGACAATCCTCTTGGCTATAAGTTCTCATGGTCAAGCAGAGGCGTCCTTCTCGCTTTGCGAAACCCAGCCAAGATCATCCAGGATGGCAAGACTATCGAAATTGCGTCCAAGGACCTCATGGGCACGGCCAAGCCATACTTTATCATGCCGGGCTTCGCTTTCATTGCCTATCCCAACCGTGATTCCTCTGTTTACGCTGAGCGATACCACATTCCCGAGGCCAAGACCATCATTCGCGGAACCCTTCGATACCAGGGATTTGCTGCCTTCATCAAATGTCTGGTGCAGCTGGGCTTCTTGGAGGACACACCTATCGAGGCTCTCAAGTCTCCCATTGCCTGGAGAGAGGCTACCAAGGCTATCCTAGGAACTGCTTCGTCTGACCCCAAGGAGCTTGAAGCCGCCATTACTGCCAAGGCCGAGTGGGAATCGCCCGAGGACCGAGCCCGAATTCTCTCTGGTCTTCGATGGATCGGTATCTTTTCCGATGAGAAGATTACACCAAGAGGCAATCCCCTCGACACTCTGTGCGCAGTCCTGGAGCAGAAGATGCAGTTTGAGGAGGGCGAGCGTGACATGGTCATGCTCCAGCACAAGTTTGAGATCACGCACAAGGACGGCTCCAAGGAAACCCGCACTTCGACTCTGGTAGAATACGGCAACGAGAAGTATTCTGCCATGGCCAAGCTTGTGGGCGTGACGGGCGCTGTTGCTGCCAAGCTGGTTCTGGACGGAACCTTGTCTGAGAAGGGTGTTTTGGCTCCTATGACGCCCGAGATCAACAACCCCATCATGAAGGAACTCAAGGAGAAGTATGGTATTGAGATGAAGGAGAAGACTGTTTTGTAAATGGAAAATGGAATCTTCTGTCCACAATGACGAGTGATGCTGGGTTCATGGCTAGATTTGGACTTACTGGCCTGCTTTTTAAAAGTTGATTGGATGGGAATGAAACGTATTTTTTACACGTGATAAGAAAAAGAGAGCGTTACGCGACGCGGTATTCTCTAGCAATAGCAATGGATGGGTGTTGTGGATATTGTAATGCAGTTACGGCTGTGCTGATGGTAGAGTCCGTGAATCGAGTTCCGTAAATGCGGTTTGGCACCAAGTATCACGAACAGTAGCCGGATGGACAAAGCAGTGCAAGTTTATCAGGTCGTGGGATTCGCTGCCTGGGTCCGTCACTTGGAAGCGGAATAGAAAGCTCATTTTGACCAGTCCCATACGTCGAAACCAGCACCAGGTGTAAAAAGATTGATAAAAATGTAGAGAACATTGGTTGTATGAAGGATTCTCTAGAGGACGCCGGACTAGTGGTATAGAGGTTTTTCTACCACTGGTATCGGCCTCAAGGAACCCAACATGGGTATTCCGTCGTCTTCTTCTCCCCCTCCTTCTCCCCCCCCTCCCCTTCCTTTCAGGTCCGCTCCCAAAGGAGCAGAAGCCTGAATAATATTAATTTAAAACGAGACTCAGGTACTCGGTCGCTGGTTTCTTGCGGGCGATGACTTCGGGATCCGTCGAGACGAGACGATTTATGGCCTCTGGCTCGCGGCCAGCCCGGAGAATAAGCTTCCACTCATGGTCGGGGTATCGGTAGTCATCGGGCCTGGATTCCAGCCCTATGTATATGGAGGCCAGGATGTTAATGATGGCAGGCCTGGGCCTCATTCGGTATTCATGCTCGAGTTCATTACGCAGATCCGACATGCTGTCGCCGGCCCAGATACAGACGTAGGAGAATATCTCGCCCAGCTTCTTCCCTTGCTCCGGGCCCTCGCACTGGTGGAAGCGTGCTCGGAAGCATTTCAGCGCGGCGTCCTGCATTAAGTCGAAGTCCCAGGTCTTGGCTACATGGTACAGCAGAGCGTGCATGCCAAAGGCCTTTGGAGTCGTGTCTTCTGGCGGGTAGCTGTATTCCAGGTTGCGTAGCGTGACGAGCATGTGGAGCAAGCAAGTGCATGGCAAATCGCGATTTTTCAAAAGAATTTCTGAGCCCTGTTTTTATTTATTTATTTTTAATTTTCAATTTTTTTCCTAATTTTTTCCATATTTTTTTTTCATATTTTTCCAATAATTTTTTTTTTTCGCCGGACAAAAACAAAGTCAGCACAAACACCTACCATGTTTTTTTTACAATCCATGTGTAGGTATTCTAGTTGTTCAACATATCCATACCTCGAAATACGCCAACAACGACGGGGAGTGATATTCGAGATGTTTTCGCGGTACCATCAGAATGGGCACCCGTCCGGACCTGAGTTTTCTTGTATCCTGAGACAGGATCAGGGGCAATTTCAACTTGAGCTGGACGGTGCCGACCACGGGCGGATGTCCGGGCCTGCGTGTTCCGTGTTTTTAGAACAACGGGTGCGTACGTCGTCATTTGATTCCGCGGGGGGGCGGGGAGTGTGCGGTGCGCCGTGTGTCTTTTTTTTTTTTTTTTTCCCTTTTTTTTTTCGGACTTACAGATAGGTGCAGAGTTCTTTAACCAGGTCGAAGTTTATGGCGATAAGATCTCTGGCCTCTGGCACTTCGTCCCAGAGATATTGAATCTGTGGGAAGTCGACGAACATTTTTTTTTATTTTTTTTTCGCCTTCCCCGACGCGAAGATGCGGAAATGAGGATGGAAAATAACGAGAAAAATGAAGTAAAAAGAGAAATCAGAATGAAAATAGAGATTTAGAATCAGATTGGAAAGACATACACGCTAGGTGGGATGAGAGAGTCGTGGAGATTTTTCTCGTATCGGTTACGAAGGACAGGACTCAATGAATCGTTCCTTGCTGATAGTGGTCGTACTTATAGCTCTTGATGGCAATGCACTATGACGATATTTCGAGTGCTGCGATGTTCGTGGGAACCTGATCAGTGGAAGTTGTTCTTTTCCTTTTTCTTTAAAAAAAATATTGAAAAAAAAAATGAACAAGGTAGGTAGGTCGTGGAAGACCAAAAGTCAACGAGCCAGACGAAAGTCGGTCTCCCCCCCCCCCCCCCCCCCCCCCCCCCCTTCCCCATTAATTCCTTTTAGGCTAGACATATACTTTGCACAGCACAGCTGTCTCTGCGTGGATGGAACACGGCCGCTGGAGCGTATCATCAGACAGATTCTTGTGTCTGTGTCGGGGATACGTCTTCTTCGTTGCCTTTGCGGATATGGAGAGGGGGGCGCGTGGGCCGGTCGGCCGCCTTCATGGTAACATCTCATGTAGGAATACCTGAGCACGCAGCAGCGGAATTTCCTGCACACGCAGCGGCGACTAGGCCTGAAACAGAGGATAAACCCCACTCACATGGATCTTTTTTGTCCATCTTTTTACTCGTCGCGGTTGTGGATTATAGATTGGAGCTATTCTTTCGTCATCATCTTTGTGGACTATCCGCTTCTTGATTTGCTATATGTTTTAAGGGTTAAAATTTGTTTTATAAACAAGAAGTATATATATAGATATATATATATATATAAAAGACATCAGATCTCCACTTGTTATAGCAAATGCTGCCGTGTTAAAGAATCCGTTGCTGCCGGTCTAGAGACTACTCATATAAACATATTTTTTTCAGGAAAAAAAAAAACCGCCAGGAAAAAAAAACGTTAGACCGCTATGAGTAGAGAACCGCAGCGCTAGATGACCGCCCAGCGGGGAAGCACTTCCACGTGGCGCAGACGAGAATGGCTGTTGTTACTTCCGGTTATCTACAGGAGCAGGCGAGGACGGCCCATTGTTTCCCCGCCGGTTAATCTGATGAACAACAGGGCAATGTATGTACATGCCCTTGCCCACAGCGCATTGTTTTGAGCCGAGTGGACATGTCCGTTCCAGCGACCTTTGGCAGTTCGGGTGGACTGGGCAGTTCGGGTGCTGTGCGAACAAAGGCTGATGTCGATTTTTGACTTGTTTCCCCCTTATTTTCATAAATTCTGTTTTTATTTCATAAAGAATGTAAAGAAAAAAGATTAGAGAAATTATTTAGGGCCGCGTTGGGGCTGCTTTTATGTTGATGGACAGAGGAGCATTGGGCCGATCGCCCGGCGGGGGGGGGGGGGGGGGGGGGGGGGATGTGTCAGACATGCACGAAAAGGATACTAGTGGCTGGCTCCATCGATGAGAGCCTCCTACTTAGGAGAATACACTGTTTTCTGAAGGTCAATGTTGTGCTGACCGCCCTGCTGCCTGCCGTGGGATCATACTTTGTGTTCAGCAAATGCCGAACCGGCCGTCCGGGGTCCGGGGTGCGGGATCCGGTCCGGCGGGCACTAATTGGCGTGCGAGCTATTCCCGAAATAGCCTCGCGCCGAAAACTGCCGTTCTCTGCTCTAGTGCCCGAATATGGCTAGCGTCGACGAGCTCGGGCGGAGGTACCAGAGCCGCGATTGTGTGAAGTCTCCCGACGTCTCCCGCCATCCATTTGTGTGTGTCAGCGGCGGGATGCGAAAGAGGCGCGGATACTCTAGACTACCGATTGCAGGCTGGGACCAAGGAGGAAAAAAAAAAAAGAAAAAAAAAGACGCCATAGATCCTTCTGCTCCTGGATGCGAACCTGGATACTAGAACCGTGGGTTTTCCGTGGTTTTTTTGGTGGTGGTCTGAGTTAAAAAGAAAAAAAATCAAAAATAATTCACGGTCACGCGGATCAGTGGGCGGGCACCTTGACTAAACGCCCTTTCAATGATGGATCTGATATGAATATCGTCTTTAGTGTTCTTTGCCCACGCAGGCTCTAGCCCGACTTCTGCACCCCAGACGATGCCGAGTCTCGGCCAGCTACATCCGGAGACAACCCGCCCAACGTCCTGGTATGCTCGCCCCTCTCGGCCATGTCATTCAGCGTCGCCTCGGCCACCCTGAAAGCCTCGAGCCCAGCAGGCGCGCCGCAGTAGACGGTGGCTTGCAGGAGGGCCTCGCGGATCTCCAGCTCCGTGAGCCCGTTGTGCACGGCGCCCCGGACATGGACGCCCAGCTCGGGCCAGCTCTTCAGGGCGACGAGCATTCCGATGTCTGGAGGGGTATAACGTCGTTAGCTGCCTGCTTATAGGCGGACTTTTGGAGAAATAAGAGTTTGGCGAGAGAGAGACGAAGAAAGAGAGAGAGCATCTTGCGTACTGAGCAGGCTGCGCTGCTTGCGGTCTAGGCCTGGACGGGACCATATGTTTCCCCAGCACCACCTAACGAGAGTAAGCTTTTAGGGAATTTTCTTCTTCTTCTTCTTTCTTTTCTTTTTTTTCTGGATTTTTTTTCCCTTTTTAAATTCGATGGGCCGCATGTCCGGACGTACTCCGTAATGAGTTGCTGTTCTGGGTACGCAAACTCGGTATTTCCCTTCTGAAGAGCCCCGCTCACGTAGGTCTCGCCGATGACCTCGCTCCGGATCTTGAGTCCCGTGGCAAAGAGTTGGTCCTTGGAAGTCATGGTTTTTTTTTTCCTTTTCTCCTCTTTTTTTCTTTTTTTCTTTCTTTCTTTCTTTCTTTCTTTCTAGATGGATGGAGGAAAGCAGAAGAGGTCAAGCTCAAGCAAAGACTGGAAAGAGACGGATGAGGTCGTTTATCATGTCAATCTCATCCTAGCGATGCACACTTTACGAGGGTATACTTGCATGACGCATCCCGCCATGCACGTGAATAGTAGCAGCATTCCTTCGGTCTTCGGTGCAACTTGGTCGTCAAGGGGATGAGGGGAGAAGGGAGGGGCAGAGGGGCATGTCCATCTTGGGAGTGGGATTCGGGCCTGACATAGGCGTATCTGTGATTCACAACATGGAGCGAGTCTGGATGCTTGCATGAGGTGCGTGATTCGTGAAGCGGGGTCGTCCATGCGTCGTGTGTGTGGTGTGTGGGTGAGCAGTAGAGTAGACGGCACATGGGCGAGAAAGTAGACGCGTTGCGTTGGAAACGGCATGTATGTGTGTGTGTATTTGCAGGAGACGAAGCATCACGTTGATATTTGGAGCGCGCAATGGGGTCAGAATGGGTTGATGAGCTCTGAGTGTCACGGATCGGATGACGGACATGGTTTACTACTTTGACGTGGAACGGTGCTGTTTTAAACGAGAGAAAAAAGGAAGAGAGAGAGAGAGAGAGAGAGAGCAACCACGTGCTCGGAATCACAGATTGAAGCCGCCGCCAGACATCGTGACGTGCTCAGACAATAGCAGGAGGGAACATGAGCTTTGCTTCCTTGGCCAGCCAACAGCGTCCGGTCTATTCATAGGCCCGGCCAGGCCGTCTAGACCGGGCGTGGACTCTCACGTATGTATGTATGTACATATGTATGTATGTAGCATGTACATGGTGTGTACGTGAGGCCTTGGCCAACTCACGTCTTCCCGCCCCCCTTGGCTGGGTCAACGGTCGAGGTACTGAAGCGGTACCAACATGAGCATTGGGCAGCCGGAGATCAGGGCCAAGAACCTTGAAAATTGCAGGGGTACGCGGGGCCGGAAGTTGCCCAATTCACCAGCCTTTTTCTTTTTTCTTTTTTTTTCTTTTTTTCTTTTTCTTTTTTCTTTTTTTTTTCTTTTTTTTTTGTGTCTCCCCCGCCGTGCGTTGCGTCGTGTTGTCTGTCGCCTTGTTGTCATGCATGCAGCGAGACAGCCTCAGACGACAAACTTGATCGGACCAACACAGCACGACAACAATCCCTTGTGGAAATGCCGCATACATGCCGGCCAGACGTCAAGGAAACAGACCCAACACAGATGGATCTGCCTTCGAGACAGCCGAGACATAACGTGTGGTAGAGCGAGGGAGAGACGGAAAGAAATGAAAATAAAATAAAAATAAAATAAATAAATAAAAATAAAATAAACAAATAAAAATACCGGTGGTCACACACGCCCGCGTGTTTCCGACTCTACCCGCAGCGGCTGGCCCGCCACAAATCCGCAAGGCAAAAGTTGTACAACTCACCTCACCTTGCCTTGCCTCATCTCGAATGCGGGCAGTGCGGGATGGCTTTTTTTTTTGTCTGTTTTTTTCTCTTTTTTCACCCCACTTCCTCTTCCCCATATTGAAAAAGCTGGAGAGGGAGCCGTGTAACGCGGGTTTGCTTACCTTTGTACCATTGTATGTACATACAGTATGTATATACATTTATACATTATATACATGCAGTATGCACACACACACACACACACACACACACACACACACACACAGCCACAACCATCCTTTGTCCCAAATCCAGACGCAGCCAACCTAGACAACCGATCTGCACTGCAGCCAACATGTGTGAAATCAGTGGATACAGGTCTGGCAGAGCAGAAAAGACCAAAAAAAGTCCAATCAGTGAGGCCTCATTGCTGACCGCATGTCCGCAGACACCATCGCGTTGAGCTGCCCTTTTTGTCGTGAGAGTGGCAATGTACAATCAAACCCGTGTCCTGTATGCGTGTGTGTACTGTATCTCCATACCATACGATACATGTCAGATAAGCCAGGGCCAGGAAATTGCCATTCTTCCAGACTGTTGGCTGCTGCAGCGTTGAGTCGTGGACTGATGACTGGAGAGGAAAGGCACTCTTTGGTCCGAGCCTCGCATTTTGCATCTCGCATCCATCTCGCATCTGTCGCCTGTCGGAAGTGTCTTTGGTTTGGGGCGGGTTTTTACTATAATACGATTGGATTGTTTTGAATTGACCAATTTTTTTTTTCTTGTTCTCTTCTTTCTCCCCCCCCCCCTCCATTCTCTCCTCTCGCGAATACTGCTACCCCTTTTTGCTGTTCTGCTCTACAGCGGAAATATCCTTCTCTGCGCATTTGCATGTCAATGAGAGCACCGAGATCCCCCATATCTTTACAAACATGAGATTACATCGACACAGCATCGTGCCTCGTCTTCCGTCGCTGCCGCCGCTGCTGCTGCTGCTGCTGCTGTCCGCCGCACCACACATCGTTTCGGCCCAGGTACGAGGCGACCAGAGCATCTGCGACTTCTACGCCGCCAAGAACTACGGAGAGAACAATGCGACGACGCAGCTCAAGCTGATGCAGGGCATCGTGGCGTATGCCTATGCGGGCGGCAATTCCATGCCCAATGGCGACAAGGACAGCACGGGTATTTTCAATCCCGGAGTGTATCAGGGCCAAGATGTCTATCTGAGGCCGTGGTTTGATGGATCGAGTATGTTGATGTGCCGCGGGCATGGAGGATACTGCTTCCTCTTTGTTTTCTTTTTTTTTTCCCTTTCCCCCCTTTTTCCCTTTGCCCCTACAATAGTCGTCGTGAATCTTATTCCGCTTGTTCTCAATTTTCCCCATTACAGACTATTTGATCTTAATCTTCTGTCATTTCTTCAAAATGCGATACACACACACACACACACACATATATATACACAAAAACACCTAAAACTCACCACTCTCACCACAACAGAAGCAACCTCCAACAACAACGACCAGCCGGTCAACATCCAATGGCTCGACGGCGGCGGCACCACCCCTCTCGTCGCCTTTATGAACGGCTCCACGCCAACGGCTGAGATTCAAAAGGGTACAAATCAATAGTACGTGGGCTATTGTTCCCCCCTCCCCCCCTTTTTTTTTATTTTTTTTTAAGAAGAAAAAAGAAAAAGAAAAAAAAAAGAACGAAAGAGAAAGATAATCGTTTTCGTATCATACACGCTCCACACCTGGACAATGGACTACTAATAAAACTACAGTAAGCTCTTCACGCATTGGTACTACGTCTTCGGCAAAGTCTACTCGTGCTCGCGCTACAAGACGTTTGTGGAAAACTCGTTTGAGCCGCTCAACCCGGCCTACGTACACAAGTACATGGACCTGAACCAGACGCACGTGGGCTACTTCATCGATCAGCTCCTCGTCGCGAGCAAGTACTATGGGTTCTCCGACTCGGATATTCATGCGCTGTCGAACAGCATGAATTCCAAGTACAATTTCCGGTGTCTGCCGCCGGTTGACAATAGCGTGACGTCGATTTGCCTGGCCAAGGAGTGTCCCGTGGCGGCGCCGTCGCCAAACTGCGCCGTGTACAACAATGTGAAGCAGCGGGGCGTGGATGCAGCTGCGGCATCGACCGGCGGTGGCAGCGATGCGACTTCTTTGCCGTCTTCTTCTTCTTCTTCGTCAGGATCGTCAGGATCGTCGGGCTCGGCGGGCTCGTCGTCCTCGTCTAGCCTCTCCGCTGGGGCCATTGCGGGCATTGTCATTGCCAGCGTCGCCGTCCTCCTCATGGCCGTCGGCATGTTTCTTTTCTTCTGCCGGCGGACGCGACAGAAGACGGAGGCGGCGTCCGCTTCCACTCCCGCCCCGGCTCCCGGTCCCGGATTCATCGCCACTCCTCCTCCGGCTCCGATGCCGACCCCGTCTCCTGCTGGTTTCCCACCACCACAGTATGGCTACGCGCACAACCCCCACGAGAGCTACCACTCACGCCAACCGACCGATTCGTACATCAGCTCATACGGGCCCACCAGTCCATCGCTCGGCTGGGTCGAGACGAAGCCCCGGCCCGAGGAACTCGGTACTTATGGCCCCGTGTCGCCAGCCGGAATGACCTCGCCCAGTCCGTACCGTCCGGAGATGACGCAGCTGGCTGAGATGGAAAGTCCGGAGCCGCCCTCGGGGTGGAATTCGACCAACAAGACAGACAAGACGACGAGCTGAGAGCGCGAATTGGTAAAACGTAACCGTGGAGCAGCAGTAATTACCGCCATGTAGCCCACATTCATTTTTTTTCGTGTGATAGATGGGGTACGAAGAGGGAATTTTTAATCGGGTTCGCGAGAGGCAAAGAAACATGTTGTTTTGATGATGCAGTAGTTGGTTGTAGATTTATATACATTGTACACATGACGCGACCTCTCGCAGTGCTACCCGCAGGACCAAGCGGTCCCATCTCGCACAAGTCTGTGTTCCTCTGCGACGTCAGTCGTCAACTATTGGTCTATAATTCAGTCAGTCATCAACTGTTGGTCCATAATTTAATTCATTGTCTGAGAAACCAAAGGCGAAGGCATGTGGGGTCGGGCCGGATGGTGATGGTGATGGTCAAAATTGACTTTCAGACGGCGTCTCGTGCACGTGGAAGCAGATGGCGCGTTGGCTGGCCTGAGCTTGAGGCCGTGGGCCGTTGAGGCGATGCGGTTGCTCAGCCTCGCTCAGCCCAATCAGACAAGGACAGTGGGGACTGCGTCATGTCTGGACTCTGGTTCGTTCACAGGCAGGTACCATCTATGGCAGGTACCATCTATGGCAGGTACCATCTATGGCAGGTACCATCTATGGCAGGTACCATCTAGGGCAGGTACCATCTAGGGCATGTACGTACCATGTGTGCATCTGGAATCGACGACGACCTCCCTACTTGCAAACAACGACAACATTTCAATCGAGGCCAGTCATCGAGTTCGACGGCATCATCTGATGAACTACCCATCTACCATCACTTTGTGCAAGACCACCAATCCTCATGACCAGAGTGTTTTTCTACCAGGAGAAGTGGAGGAGTCTAAGCGATTCAGATCAAGGCCCTCGATGATTCGCGCGCTCCTTGTGCGTCCCGGAGTCCTGGGACGGAGAGGGTGGGTGGAACTTAATGACGGGAATAATATTCAGACATCATTGAGCCATGCCTGGCAGATGTCTTCGGGTGCCAAAGCCAGCTGGACGGCTGGGAGTGTCCTCGGCTTTCTTGGCTGCCGGTTTGCCTCCATTCATTGCATGCGTTTCCATTGCTTCTGCCGTTCATGCGTTCCCCTCGAATAGCAGATTCATCGGCTTGCCAGTCGCCGTTTGCCAACAAGCACAAGCTAGCCCACCTCCAGCTCCCAAACTTCCTATTTATTCCACAGACATCTTCCTGAACTCCAGGGACAAGACCCATTCGTTCTAGACTCAAGCCTACTTGGAACAAGCCCAATATCAAGACCGAAACATTCTCAATAAGACCCAAGACCCAAGACCCAAGACCCAAGACCCAAGTACAAGGTCATCTTGACTCGTGGGAGCAGAGCGGATATTTTGAGGCAACATGGAGAACATGGACGATAAGTATGTCTCAAACTCATCGCTTTCCTATCGCCAATGTACTTGCTGATCCTTCAAATAGTTGGCATCCTAGTACTGAGGCCTCAGACTCGAAACCACTCAATCCTTGTTGGGAATACGAGCGAACTGGGCGCTGCAAGTTTGGTAAAAGATGCAGGTACTCCCACGGAGATGAATCCAACCGGCAGCACAAACAAGAGCTTCCTGCCGAAGTAGCAAAGTTCGCCAATCCCGACGCTACAAAGGCAAAGCCAAGAGTCGACGGAAAGCTTCGTGAATGGAAACAGCTGCTGTTACAAAGCTTGCCTGTCTCGCGTCTTCCCCCTAATACCATCAGCCGATTCTTCCTGCTTGCTCTGGACCTTATGGACGGTGATGTCGGCTCCTCGCAGGATGTCATCAAGCAACTGGTCACTGATCGAGGCTTGCTTTTTATTAAAGAAGTTGTCGAGCAGCATGTCCAGATAGCGAGCCGAACAGGACCGAGCATATTCTTCTGGACGACAGAGGTCAAGCCGCTGTTCCAGCTGATAACTCATCCCCGTGTCATTGACTCAGCCGTCCTGGAAGGGCAAGTGTCATCCATTTTTAACTACGTCTTGGGTGTCGGTGGACGTCGAATGAAAAACCTCTTCGACTACCTAATCAGGCTGGTGCACGCGTGGCCACATACAAACAACAATCCTGATCTTACCATGATGTCTGCCGTGGAGCTCTCACTGGCTGTCTTGACCAAAATACTTGACTGCAACACGACCAACATCGTGAATGAGGCATTTGCTCTCATCAACCAACAATTTGAAAAAGTCGTTGCTCAAAGCACTTCAGATCAAGAGTCATTTGCCAGATTGCAATCAATCAAGTACATCGATTACATTCGCAGGCGCCTTGAAGTCGGCAACGACATCGTCGCTTACCATGATCTTCCTGTCGAACCCGTCATCCGAGAAAACTTTGTTCTCCGACGAGACTTTCCAGGAAAACTGTCGGCCGAGGGCCCAAGACATGACAATGACTTTGAGGACATTTCCAAAATTAGCATCTTGCCAACTTTTGAGGAAATAATGTCACCACGTGCCGAGTATTTGCCTACAAATGACAGCGGTACTTGGCATGTTGGTGGCATTCGTGGGCGGATTGATCGAGAGTTTCGCCTCCTCCGAGAGGACACAGTCGGGCAGCTCAGAGATGCTGTGCGGGACGCGCAAGAGCAGATGAAAAAGCCGCGAGAACAACGCCTCACCACAAGAAATCATCTCAGAACCTACACGTATGAAGATCCCACGCCGCTCAATGCCATGTTCGGCAGAGACGGTGGGCTAGAACTTCTGGTGCAGTGCCAACAACTCACGGCCGTAAAAAGTCTCAACGCAAAAGAGCGCCGCTCTTGGTGGGAGCAGAGCCGAAGACTCCAAGCAGGAGCTCTCGTATGCCTCATCGATGCCACTGGGAGCGTCTCCTTTTTTGTCGTATCCCAGTCCACCATGCGGACCAAGGACGATGTGAAATTTCGACAAAAGACGAGCAAAGCCGAGAAGGCAGAAGATGGTCAACCCGCTACCAATCACACCCTGTCAGACGAAGCTGAATTTCTTTATGTCACGCTGCAGCTGGCCGAGGGTAATGACGAAGAGGTGCAGAGATTGCTAGAGTGGTATCGTGCCATTGGCGTCGCGGAACAAAAGTTCCTCGTGGAATTTCCAGGTATCTTGCTGGATTCCTTCAAACATACACTCGCTGCACTGCAGGATATCTACAAAAGGCCTGATATCCCTTTCAGCAATGTCATTGCGCCTCCGCCAGAAGCAGCAAGTGATGTGTCGGTGCAGCCTCCTTTGTTCTCGAGACGACCTGGGTTCAGTTACAGCGCCCACTGTCTTCAGGCGGGCCTGATGCTGTCGCTTTCCAGCAACACAGATCCGGAAGAACTCGCTTCGCGCTCAAACCTCGACTCGAGCCAGTCCATGGCCATCTTGAACACTTTGTCCCGAGAAATGTCTCTGGTACAGGGGCCTCCAGGAACTGGAAAGAGTTACACGGGCGAAAAGATCATTCAGATTCTGCTGGAGAATAAGACTGAGGCCAAACTAGGCCCCATTCTTTGCGTGTGCTACACGAATCATGCTTTGGATCAGCTTCTCGAGCATCTCCTGGACAAAGGAATCGAAAAGGTCATCCGTATCGGTTCTCGATCAAAGTCTGAACGAATGATCAATCTCAATCTGAAGAACATTGTGCAGGCCTTTGACAAAACCAAGAGTGAGAAAGCCGATATCGGACAGGCATATGGAGAAATCAAACGAGTCTCTCAAGAAATAGTTTCCGGTCTGCGAGAGTTGGCAACATCTCAGAACCTAGCCACCATCAAGGACCACCTGCAGAGTCACCATCCGCGACATCACGACGAACTGTTCCCGCCATCAGAGGATGGCTGGACTGTTGTATCGTACCAGGCCTCGACCTCTGCAATCCAGAATTGGTTGACAAGCGGCCATGAAGACTTGTTCAAATACAAGCCTTTGGGAGATTTGGAGCACACCAGTTTGTTTGAAATGAGCAGCTATGAGAGAACCATTCTGTATGAAAACTGGCTTCGCGAGATTAGAACCCCAATCACTTTGTCTCTAGTGTCACTGCAGCGAGAATACAGGCAATTGTTCGAACGGCGAGACCGGGTCGGATCTGACGTCAAACTACGTTGCCTCCAGCAGGCAGATGTGATTGGCGTCACAACGACTGGACTAGCGAGGAACATCAAACTACTGCGACATTTGCGAAGCAAAGTGATGCTCTGCGAAGAGGCTGGTGAGGTTCTGGAAGCACATGTTCTGACTGCGCTGCTCCCATCGCTGGAGCAAGCCATTTTGATCGGAGACCACCTGCAACTCCGGCCTCAGATCAACAATTATGAGCTTCAGAGTACAAGCTCGGGGGGTGCAAAGTACTCTCTGGATATGTCTCTGTTCGAGAGACTAGTCCAGCCGCTCTACGATACCGACCCACGAGTGCCCTACAGTACGCTGGAAACACAGCGGCGGATGCACCCATCTATTGCTGCTCTCATTCAATCAACACTCTACCCCGGCTTGCAAAATGCCGAAAACGTCAGCTGTTATCCAGAAGTCAGGGGTATGAGACGGAGATTGTTCTGGCTGCACCATGAACACCCCGAAGCCGGGGCCTCGACGCACGATCCGCTGAATACGTCGCACTCGAACGACTTTGAAGTGGAAATGACGACGGCTCTGGTGTCTCATCTAATACGTCAAGGCGAATACCAGAATGGGCAGATTGCTGTTTTGACTCCATATTTGGGCCAGCTCCACAAGCTCCGTCGTCGCATGGCCTCCATTTTCGAGATCTGCATCAATGACAGGGATAACGAGGACCTTGAGGCCATGGCAGCAGATAACATTGATCTAGGAGACCAAGCGAATCCGACAAACATTAGCAAGAGCTCCCTGCTCAAAACAATCAGGGTGGCCACTGTTGACAATTTCCAGGGGGAAGAGGCAGAAGTCGTTGTCGTCTCCCTCGTGAGAAGCAACCCACAGAACAAATGCGGGTTTCTCAGGACGTCAAACAGGATCAATGTCCTACTATCGCGAGCGAAGCATGGTATGTACCTGATTGGGAACTCAGACACGTACAAAAGCGTGCCAATGTGGAATCAAGTCATCAAGCAACTGGAGGATGAAGGAAATTTTGGCCGCGAGCTGGGCCTGCAGTGTTCTCGACATCCCGAGACGCCAATTCTTGTTTCCCAACCGGATGACTTTGCTATCCATTCTCCGGAGAGCGGTTGCAATCTACCGTGCCAGAAGAGACTTGGATGTGGACATCCGTGCATTGGACGTTGCCATTCCGACATACTCCACGAGGCGGTCAAGTGTATCGAGCCGTGCCCCAGATCACTCAAAGGATGCGACCACGCGTGTCCGAAACATTGTGGCGATGTGTGTCCTGCAGATTGTCGAAGACTTGTCACGGGCCTGAACATCATACTCGATTGTGGACACAAGGTTACGGAGGCGTTGTGCTATCAGGCCCAACATGTGTCCTTGATTCGATGCAGTGTCACGGTCACGAAAACGGTGGTGGGCTGCGGGCATCACGTCAGCGTGGCATGTGGCGAGAACGTGACCATTGATGAATACAAGTGTGAAGCACTCTGTGGCTCCCATCGTGAATGTGGTCATAATTGCAAAAACCCTTGCTGGACATGCAAGAAGCGGGAGGGCGACGACATTGTTGAAGAAAGCCATGGCAAGTGTAGACAAATCTGCGGACAAAAGTATTCGGCATGTCCTCACAGCTGCAGCGACACTTGTCACGACGAAAAGGATTGTCCTCCTTGCCGCAAGGAGTGCGAGGTTCGATGCAGTCACTCTAGATGCCACAAGTTATGCCACGAGCCATGCGTTCCGTGTGCGGAAGAGAAGTGCCAATCTTGCTGTCCTCATGCCGAATGTACAATGCCTTGCGCTGTACCTTGCGACTGGATCCCATGTTCCAAACGATGCGAGAAATTCCTCGACTGTGGACATAAGTGTAAGTCGTGTCTTCCTCTCTTTTTTTGGCAAATAGATTTTGTATTGCGTTAAGTCAGGCGCGATAGAGACAATTGGGGGCGGTTACACTATACTGGCTAAAATCATGACAAACGAACGCTGACAAAAGGTTTTTCTTTTTCCAAAATATCAAATAGGCCCCTCGGTTTGTGGCGAAACTTGTCCCGATCGTAAATACTGCCAGGAATGTGCTTCTGACGAAATCAAAGCGACTTCTGTGGACTTCTTCGAATGGACAGAATATAGTCAAATTGACCTGGACCAAGATCCATGTATTTTCCCTGACTGTGGACACTTTCTCACGGTAGCATCCATGGACGGTGTAATGGAAATGCCATCGCACTATGAATTAGATTCAACCGGACGTCCCGTCGACATTTACAAAGTCTCTGAGCCCTTTTCCATGGACAAGACAGGCGTCAGCGTCTGTCCCAACTGCCGAGGCTCACTGCGAAACATTGCAAGATACGGCCGCATAGTGCGTCGGGCGACGCTCGATGAAGCGACCAAAAAGTTCATTTCTTGGTCAAGTGCAAAGCATTACAGTCTCGCGTCCTCGCTGCTCGAACTCGAGACAGCGTTGAAGACGGCCGTTGGTCTCGACGTCGTCATCAACAGCTTGCCCGTCGCGCAACACATTGCGAAGCCAAATCCAAAACGCCGAACCATTGTAATTCCTCGCTTCAGCTACCTCAGCTGTCTAGACAGAGACGTCAGCATGACGCGCTATGGAAGTCTCATCAAGCATTGGAAGAAGATTGATGGCTTTGTCAGTGAAGTCAAGGAGGAGGAGCAGCCGTTTCAGCGTGTGGCCGAGTTGGTCCGACATACGAACCGCCAGAGAAGGACGCAGAAGCAGTTCCGCTTTGACGACTCCGTCATCCAGGTCAAGGGCTTTCTTGAAGCCTTGTTGCTGCGCCTGCATTGCGAACTCTGCATCATGTCCGATTTCGTCTTCAGCACGAAGGGACCAGCCGACCTGCCCAGCGGCTATCTGCTCGATTTGACGTCGCAGCTGCAAGACTGCGACCTGGTCATGCAGCTGGCGCAAAAGGCGACGTATCCAAAGTGGCAGGTGCAGGGTCTGATTTACAAAGCCCATCTTTGTGCAGTTCAGTCCAGAATTTTCGTTGTCGTCGCCACTGCCGCCGCGGGTGCAAAATCTAGCGCCAACACTCGTGAAAATGATGATGGTGGTGGTAGCAGAGACTTGCGCTTGAAGCAGCAAGCAAACGACCATCTCAAACAAGCACGGGAACTGATTGCGAAATTTGACAGTGCGAAGGAACTCGAGGGAGAGCTTGCCCTAGTGCAGGAGCTGGTCGACAGTGGCCTGCAAAGGCCTGCAACGAAAGAGGAGCTACGGGCGGCATTCAATGCCATGTCCCGGGAACTGGGCTCGGATACCGGACACTGGTACACGTGCGCCAACGGGCATTACTTTACGATTGGCGAGTGCGGTCGGCCGATGGAGCAGTCTCGGTGCCCGGACTGTGGTGCTCGTATTGGGGGGCAAAATCATAACATGGTGGATGGGGTGATGGCGGCGACGAGAATAAGGGAGTTGGAGGAGGGGATGGAAGGCGTTGATTTGAACGGCGTGTAGGTGATTTTTGAAGTTTTTTCCTTTTTATTCTATTTTTGTTGTCTTTTTAAGTCTGTTTTGATGAAGGGAATACAGCCCATGTCCACGTAGCTTTTCTATCTAGACCTAAAAAGGCCGAATAATCTTGCGTTTAATAAACAATGGTATAGATTCATAATGGTTTACGAACATTTATAGATGAGATTTCATAGATTATAGATGAATGGAGATGAGTTGAATAATTTTGTATATATGATTGAGTTTGATAATTTTATGAATATCAAGTTCAATACTTTTATTAATAATAATGAGTTTCATTATCTAAATAATAATGAGTGAAATACTTTTCGCCAATATAATGAGTCTATTGTCTTTTTCTCGATAAAAATGAGTTTCACTATCATTTATCAATAATACCGTATATAAATAAAAAAATACCAAGTCACATAATAAATCGAGTTCCAAAATAAGCAATAATCACTCGGCATGCGTAGCACACGTCGCCAATCCACGACCAGATCGACCGCATACAGGAGACGCGCGCAGATTGCGTTGCATCCGCGAGAACCATCTCGTCGTGCAACGCCCTGGAAGTACATCACCCTGGAGTTGACTAGTGCGCGTCGACTTGGCTTGTCTGCCCTGGTTGGTACCGAGGATGTAACGTCTGGACATGAAATGTCGATGATCCCTGCATGGCAGGCTCCTGGCTCTGCAGCGTTCCAGTCCATGTGGGGGGACAAGCGGGGCCGTTGGTTGCACATGCTAAAATAAAGTTTGTTGTCTTGAACGTCGCGTTTTTCTATTGTTATTTTTTCATCTTTGTGTTTGTCTATTGTTCGTTAGCTGCCCCCCCCCCCCAAACAAAAAACAAAATCAAAAAACAGTGCCAGTATTGAGAATGGCCCCGTCACTCGAGGTTGCACTCATGTTTCCTTCCGTCTTTTTATGCCGTGACAATATGCTCATTGTACATGCCCTTGAGGAGCTCCAGAGCCCCTCGCGTCTCCGCCCAAGCATAGAAAGTAAAACTAGCATGCAGAGCCGCCTCCTCGGGCGAGCGAGGTGAATACCAACCCTGGTTATCGGCCAAGGTATTTTTCGGTCGGTGCAGCAGGGCGTGCCAGAAAGTCTCATTGTACTTATGAACTGCCTTGAACAGAACCGCCATCTGGTTCTTGAGTTTGGCCACTAGCGCAGTCAACTCGGCAGGCGTCAGGTTCAGGAGGTCGGGTCGTGCCGTGAGAATCGGTCCCACGAACTGATTGACTTCGGGGAGCATTGTTGTCCCATCGAGGGCTGGAGAAGCCGCTTGAAGGGACTGGAGGTCGAGTAAAAGGCGCGTCTTGATGAGCATAACCGAGACGGGGTGGCTGAGGTTGGCTAACATGGAGACTTTCGAGGATGCCCACAAGCTATCCACGTCCTCAAAAACATCGGCGCCTCTGGTGTTGAGGAAGGGCAGGCGCATGTCGGCCCAGTCGTAGTCTTCTCTTTGGCCCGTAGTGGCATACCACTTCATATTATCATACGCATCCTGATCCCTGCCCAGACGAATCAGCAAAGGCGGGATCATGCTCCTCAAGCCCATGCTGTCGGAGCGGCTGAGGCGCAACATGTCGGTCAAGTGGTCGAGCGCCGTCTGCACGACGTCGACGGGAGTGCCCACCTTATTGAAACTCCACAACAGGGTGTCGACGAAGCCGGCTCGTGCTCGCATGTAGGGCCGCGTCTCCACGATGCGCCAGAAGCGGCCGACGGATTTGGGGTTCTCAAAGACATTCCCGAGAGAGACGAGGTCGCCCGGCGGGGTTTTGCGCAGGAGCTCGTCTTCCTTGAGGTACTCGGCGCGCGCCTTTTTGACAGCTACGCAGGGACGTTTGTGGTGAGGTCAGTCAGCTGTTTGGTGATCGCGGCCGCAGTAGAAGATGACTTGACAGCCGAAGCAGCGGAGGAGGCCATCTCTGCGGAGGCAGACTGCGCACTCTCGGGGGGCAAGGCCGTCTACAATGATGAGCGGGAGCGGGAGCTGAAGCGGGAGCTGAAGCGGGAGCGGGAGCGGATGAGCGCCTGCTCAGGAGTCCATTGACAGTTTGTGATGTCGAGATGAGAGGTGATGGGGCGGCGGCAGAGATGTCATGTAGTTTGCTAGATTTGGACTAAACCATTGCATGCACGTGTGTTTGTGCGTTTTTGTGCGTGCCCGGCACCTGCCGCGAATTGTGCGCTTGGCTTTCTAGTATGCGTGGCACAGGTGGCAGGTGGCAGGTGGCAGCAGGTGGTGGCAGGTGGCAGCGGGGCACAGGGCAAGGCGGCATTTGCATTCTGTTCAAGTTGGTGAAGGCGGTGCGGGTGCATCTTTTTTTTTTTTTTTTTTTTTTTTCCTTCCGTTAAGGCGACGACCGGGTCAAACCCTTGCACGATTGGCGGCCAACAACAATAGGGACTGGACATGCCAAGCCACAAGACAAACCAAGAACGCAGAAATGGATAGGAAGGGAGGGCGGACTTGCCGGGAGTGTGGAGCGACGGGTAAAGAGGGGGCATGCTTTGGTTAAATAATATCTATATGGGGCGCGGGGCAGAAAAGAAGGCGCGCGATTCAATCAATGTCAAATGTAACGCTATTGGCCGCGCGCAACTCAACGGTCAAGCCCGGAACCAACAGCCCAACAACCAGCCAGCCTGACTCTGAGAAACAACAACGGAAGGCGACGGGCATCGTTCTTGCTGGGTACTGACGCGCAGGACGAAGGCGTTTTCGACTTCGTACACGTATCCGGGCCTGACGCGAGATGCTGAGCCGAGTCTTTCATTTTCCCACTCCAACACAGGTGTCAGAGTCAGGACTCAGAACTCATGGTAGCCCGGAAGCCGACAGTAGTACAAGGTCAAAATGTGTTTCTTGCTTGAAGCTTCCCAATGTGGCCTATCCCATATTCGACAGTCTTTGCCACGTCACTTTCACCGAGGTATGTTGCTCCGCCCATTTACAAAAATCCTTACAGTCCCGGGGACTGCCGGATGACTTGACGTGATAAATTACCTACTGTACCTCATGTTCCAGATGGCAAGCGATGCGACACGAGAAAAATTACACGACAAACATGCTACTCCATTCAACGACAGATCAAACGTTACTCTAGTGACGAAACTCACGAGCATAGTCCAAGTCAGCCATCAAATAGGGTTTTTATCAAGAAAAAAAAAACATCTGAGCTAAACATCTTTGCTACGTTGGCGTATGAGATTCTAGGTCGAGGTCAAGGCGAGAATAAGCACAGAGCACGGAGTAATGTTAGGTTCTGAGATCGCCATATGCGGCAGCTTCTCTATTGATTATTTTCTCGTCTGTTGAATTATGACAGTCACAACAGTAACGGTGATAGTAACGACAACGGCGACGAAAACGACGACAATGACAACGACGACAACGACGGCGACAGCGGCAACAGCGGCGGCGAAACGGACGCAGAGATGGAAGGAGATTGCGAGGCAGAAATTTCATGGCTTGAGGATACCACGGCGACTTCAGGTCCTTTCTGCTCTACACCAAAATACGCACCTTTGAACCACACGCGTATCGTGTCTAAACAACTCGCGAGCGCCACACGCAGCGAGTCTTGACGTGCTATTCCTAACTACCTAGCTCAATCAGTACAATAGCCTGCCAACGAGTGGCAGGGACACCAGATCGTTCGAGTTTCCCGCGTAGACCGAGGCAGTCCGCCATCTCTCCGAAGACTAATTTGCCATGTAGGCCACGGTGGTGACGAGACTTTGCTGGGTAATATTGTTTATATATATGTGTGTGTGTATGTGTGTGTGTGTGTCTGCCCATTTTCAAACCACTATGGGAACTCGGGCATCCGAACAAAACGGCACACACCTCAGTTGCCCTTGAGAGTTACCAATCAGCTAGTTAATATACATACAGCTATCGTTGGCGTCGAGAATGACCTTTCTCAGCAGAAAATCAAGAACACTTGCATCCATACGAGTCTACGGCGAAATCCAAAGCAACCACAACGAGAAATGTGATACTGAAAAATTCATGTTGAACCTCTCAAATTAAAGCTACTTAGCTTCTACTTTAGAACAACTCCATATAGGCTATTCTCAAAGAACTAGAAGTCCTTGCAGTGGTGGCTAAAGTTTGCTCGCTTACTAGTTACCAACAAAAAAATATTACGTGTAATGCTCGCCTTTTATCTGCATATCAAACTTTCTCTCTCTTTTTTCTTCTTCTTCTTTTTTCTTCTACCTTCTTCTACCTTCTTCTACCTTCTTCTACCTTCTTCTCCTTTTTTTTAGAATGTGCGGTTTTCGGATTGGACAGTAAGGACTATGTATGAACGGCCGTACGGCCAAGTCTAGATGCACATATCTCGGAGTGTCACGCTTATTGTCACAAACGTATAGTCTCGCCATGTCAAGCATGATAAGCTCGGCCACGAGCACTGATGCGACGTTTGCTGTTCCTCCTCATGGGCATTTCTAGACGCCAAGAGGATATTTGACACTCTTTCTAAAGACGTTTCTCGCGGTTTTTTCCAAGATGGATGCTATGGAAGCGCTTCAGGCATTGTACTTTCGGATGTATTTTTTTCTGTCTTCTTTTTTTGGAATTATGTTGGACGCCTGTTAGGCCATCTCGATTAGTGTCTGTTTTGATCTTAGTCGCGGTGTTGTCAAGATACCGCAGGCTAATAAAAAATCGTGTTAAGGATAGTTTCGTCTCAAGGATATTTCGTCTCAAGGATATTTCGTCTTAAGGATATTTCGTCTTAAGGATAGTTTCGTGCAATTGGTGGTACATCGCAGCGTTTCGAGTCGGCCTCGAAGAAGCAAGTCTCGCTGTGTCAAGGCAATGCTGATTGTTGGTGGGAGAAAGAAAAAGAACAAGAAAAGTCGAACGAGTGCTGTGCCAGAGTAGGGACAAGATTCAAACTACTAGAATGATTGAGCTTCTCTTCTGTGCAGACCGGCGAGTTGGAAAGATTTCTTTTGTCAGGGGTGAAATAGGTCAGGAGTGTCGGATCAAGCGGCAGATTGATCTCTCTGATGCCTGATGCCAAAAACAGACCCTCCACCTGGATGGCTGCCCACATTTGCTGGAAAGCTGATTAAAAGTTCTACTCAAGCTCACTCCGATAGGCTCTTCATATTAAACTTGTGTTGATATGAAGCAGGTGTGTCATTGTAAATTCTGTAGCCATATCTAGTCTAACTAGTCAAGTCCCATAGACAGTATATACGAGTCTGTAAATACTTGGCTTTCTGGACGACTTGCTGGATAGCATATACCCAAAAGTCTCTCTCGCGGAAATGCAAGGGAAAAGCTCTGCACACTGCCTATCCAAGCAGAACTTCCAGGACGACAAAGTTACCCTGCAAACTCCCCTATCTTAACTTGGGCATCTACGCATTCGTAAACGCCGTCGCCATTTGTGGACCGCAAGCTAATCGAAATCCGGAAGGGAACGGCAGAGAAAAAAGGTCACCAGCAGGGTCGGTTGTGGATATCTGCAACTACAACAAATAATAAATCGCATGGTTTCTGGACTACAAGCGAACCCCCCCCCCCCTCCTTTCCTCCTCTCCTTCTCCTTCCCCACACCACCACAAGCAAGCGCTCTCCCTGGACCGAGCACACTGATGATTCGAGTGGCTGAACTACTCGGCCGTTGGCTCCGGGTTCAAGAAGCACCAGCCGTTTCGACCCTCAGACCACGAAATTCTGGAGAGGAAGCAAGGAGAATAATGGATTGCCACGCAGGAATGCGATGGCAGACTCAACGCGTCCCCTAGAATACAAGCTGCAAGTACCCGCCAATGTAGAGACGGATCTTCCATGCCTGATTATTGGCACGTACTGGCAGAAGGACGAGGATCGTATTCGATGGGGCCTCAAGGAGCCGTGACCTCAGCAGACTGCCAGCATGCGGACGGCAGCGGCAGGGGGAACTTTGTCAAACTACCCAAGCTAATGCATTACATCTGAATATACATACATATGTAGGTATGTGCATTATGTATGTATGTATCGTGCATATACATACATATTAATCATTGTATAGATATGCAATGTACATTCTACTGTGTTTATAAGCATTGAGTCAAGAGGCCGCTTACTAGACACAAAACATGACTCGACGTGAAACAATTTCGCAATAAGGTTGGGTTGGGTGGACATGACACGATAACAAATATGTCGTCCAGTCCTGAGGCCGAGTGGCGCCAAGAATTCCTGTCCACACAAACCCGAAGCCAAGCCTGCCTTGGGTTTTTTTTTTGAGGGAAGGGATCTGGGAAGAGGGTTTCTTATGCCAGATCGTCGCGTCTATTAGTTTGGTGTGGAATATTTGGATTTTTCTAGTATATACGTTGCTTGATGTCTTTTTTTTTTCCCTCCTTTCTGCCAGTGGGGAAGCACACTTAAGCTTTTCTCTTCTTTCGCCCTGTCCTAGGCAATGAGAGGCTTGACTTGCGACATGACCATGCCGGCGACACTTTCCGTCCCGTACAGTCCAAGAGAAAAAGGAAAAGCTGAGACCAATGAGAGACTCGAGGGCTCGAGCATGGGCTGACACGAGGACGCGAGGACCCAAGGACACGAGGACACGAGGACACGAGGATACGAGGATACGAGGACACGAGGACACGAGGGGAATGGATAACAGTGCGCGGCAGTCTTGGCTGTTCCGACGGCACCTCGTCATGGACGTGTAATTCGCTCCCCTTCATTCATCCGTCGTGGCATGTTTGGTTGTGATTTAGGCCACCAGAACCTTGAGGTCTCGTTGTCTCATGCAACAACGTCGGACCCCAGAATGAGTGGGACAGTGACAGGTGGGCCTGCGAGAGCAAAGGAAGAGAGAGGAAGAGAGAGAGAGAGAGAGAGGAAAGGAGAGAGAGAGAGAGGGGGGGGGGGGGGGGTGGTGGGGGAGAACGAGAGAGAGGAGTGAGTACCCGCAGACCTACTTAGTGAGGAACACTAAGTAGGTCTACGGGTATGCCATCTCTTCTGCTTTAAACAGTGATCATATACTATCTACACACTGTATATATGTACGAACACACAGAAAACATACATACATATGTATGTTATGTTCATCTATGCACATGGGAACATCTAGGAGAGTCCTGGGGCCAGGACTTAGGTACTGACACAGGAATGTACTTGGTACTCGGTTGACTGAGCTTTCTTTGACCAAGAACTCGCAAGTCACGCTGCATTGATACGGATCACATATTCTTTTTTTTTTTTTTTTGAAAAAAAGAAAAAGCGTCGATAATAATTCTTATGCTGACCAATAGTCATAGTGAGAATAACACAGGAGCTCAGCTATTATTGCAACATGTCTCAACATGAAAGTGCGTTGACAAGGTTATTCTGGACAAAAGATTGCGCGACTTGTGTGCTTTTCGACGCTCTCCATATTATCGATGGCCGAGAAAACTCATCTGAACCATATGCCTGCAACTACTGTCAACCCTTGTCAGACCTACATCATGGTAGATCGTTGAGCCGTGAAGTGAAACACGAAAGACTAAAGATTCCTTCCCTCTCCTTTTTCTACTTCCCTTATATCAACTCTTTGGCACATCATAGTCGGACATCCTATAGCCCGTATGAAGGGATTGAATTTTTTTTTAATAAAAAAAACGTTACCGTGGTATTGAGATCTCCTGTTGGGTTGTCTTTTTATCAAATAAAATCGTATCCTTAAATGCGCAGGTACCCCGGGCGAGTGGGCGGGGGGGGGGGGGGGGGGGGAAAGGGGTCTTTGGAAGAAAGAAACTCGACAGTGAAGTAGAATGTGATACATGTATGACGAAATAGCGGGCCGTGCGTGTGGTTGCAATAATCCCGACGTTTGCATCTTGAAGTGGCAGTGGGCGGGCCGCCAGCCCCTTTTTCGCAGAACCAACCAGAATGGGTGCGGGCTGCCAGGCGAATCAATGAGAGTGATATGAGAGTGATCCTTGATGGAACTCGGTCGAAATCTCAGAGGAGCATGTGTCGCTAGAATCGACTGGATGGATGGGAGAATATTGTCGAAGAGTCGAGAAGGCTGGTTTGTGGTCAAAGCAAGGTGTGGCGTCCGTCATACAAGCGAGAAGGAGAGGACGGAGAAACGGAGAAACGGAGAAACGGAGAAACGGAGAAATGGAGAAATGGAGAAATGGAGAAAAACGGATAAAACGAAGCTAATGATGGCAGTTTGCAGCAGAAGGAAGTTAGAGAGTAGGCAGAAGTAGGCGAGGCAGACAGGTGATTGGCTCAGAAATCTTCGGAACGGCATCCGGGACGTCGAACCAACTACTGCTCGTGGCAGCCAATCTCGATGACAGCCACGTCGTCAGCCGTTGCAGCTGCAAAGCAGCTTCAACATGCTCTTTCCGCGGCACGCACGACGCGACGTTTAAAAAAAAGTGTCTCGCACATGTTGGTCCACACGGAACAATTTCCAGCCAGCCAACCTCCTCCTACCTACATACTACGTACTATACTACCTGCTATCTACTATCTACTGCCTACATGCTACCATCGACTTTCCTATAGGTACTTACTTACTTCTACTGCGTACTAACTTTTCATCCATCTACAACTACAGTACCTAGGTATCTACCCCCCCCCCCCCTTGTCAAGTACCGACTCTACCTATCTTGCATCCACGTCTTCTCTTGTCTTGCCTCGTCGAAATCGTGAACCTGGCGGCCCTCCCGTCCCGATCAGATTGCCGACATCCACTCCCCATCTAGCGCAGTTTTAACCCAGGTGCCGCTCTGATGTTGATCATCTCTGCTCCTCCCGACCGCCGGGCATTGTCACTAGGATCTACCTGGTATACCGTACCTGCTTCCATCTCCAATTCTTGTTTTCTCGATCCCTCCTAGACTCTTTGACTGTTGCCTGTTGACTGACTCGTCACCTACATCCCGCCCGGGAGCACATCCCTATCCGTCGGAGGCGTCAAATCGAATAAGAAATAAGTCAATGTCAGGATGAAGTCGTCGTACAAAAGACTCCTTCCCGGTTCAACAAAGCACGCAACTCGGGACAGCAATATCGACTCTATCAACGGCTCGCATATCCCTCCTGCCACCTGTTCCGTGAACCTTATTGCCTGTGATCCATGTCGGCGCAAAAAGGCCAAGGTGAGTGCGTCGTTTTCCTATCTTTTCCTTTTTTTTTTCCTTTTTTTTTTTTTGGAAAGAATATACATACAATACACACAAACAGTCATATGATATATAGCTGGCTGTCTGTCTACCTATATACATGGATATGTGTTGTGTATATACTTCGTGTATAAAACCATATTGAGAAGAGGCAGATCCTAATCCGCTCCGGATTCGCTACTGAGGTCGCTCATGCCAGTGGCTCTTTTCTCTTGCGTGATGTGGTGGTATCGGTATTGACATACTTTTCTTTAAGTGCGATGGTCAACGTCCTGTGTGCGATCGATGCTCTCGGGGCGGATCTTATTGCAAATATGATGCCGACGTTGGCGAGTCCCGATCTGCCGCCATGAAGAAAAAGTACCGCGCATTGAACAAGGATTTCCACCGATTGACGAGAGAGGTCCATCAGCTGAGACGGTTCTATGGTTATATCCGCGCCGCCCCTCAGGAGGAAGCCTACAGCATCTTTCTGCAGATCCGGGCCAGTGGCGGTAGCAGCCCCATCGATGTCCTTGACTCGCTTAACCGCCAGGAGCGCAAACCATCTCTCACCTCCAACGACGACTCGAATTGCAATAGCATTGAGGTTGCAAGCCCCCGGCCGATTGAAATACACGCCGCACCATGGACGACCGTAGCTGGGAACGAAGTGGTAGCGGAACTCATCACACAATACTTCACCTACGATTACCTATACGTCTTTCCTCCCATCAACCGCTCGGTATTCTTTCGCGAAATGGCATCTCCAAACATCATGGCTGCGACTAGTTGTTCCCCAGTTCTTGTAAATGCCATCTGTGCTCAACAATGCGTGAGTAGAATCGAAACAACAACATCAACAACCTCAGTAAAGTAACAATAACAACAGCCCTGTATCATAAGAGCTAACCTGCAAAAATTTCCAAGCTCCTCTCACCACGGGATTTTCTCGAAGATGTCCCACGTCTGGAAATGGCTGAACGTTTTCTCGACGAGGCGAACCGACTCCTTCCCCACGCTCTCGGCAATTTCTCCTTGGCCACCTGCCAAGCTGCGTGTCTGATTTTTGCCGCCGCCTCCGCAAAAGATCAGCTCAATGACGATGACAGCTGATTATCATCATCATCTCTCATTGCAAATCTCGTATCGTTTTCTATATAGAAATCGAGACGATAAAAAAACGTAAACAAAAAAACGGCATTTTGCTATCAGTAAACGGAGAATCCACTTTTTTTTCTGAAACACGTCGCAGCGATTCAGGGGAAACCTGGGGTCGTTTTCCCGCCGTTCCCCCATATCTTGTTCTCTGGTCATTACATAATTTGCAGACATACGCATCGCCAGATGTGGGCACTATCATATCCATTCAGATGATGCTGTTTCTCTCCTGTTTTTTTCTTTCTTTTCAATTCTTGACGAATAAATTTGCTGATGTAATTGAATCAAATGGGAACAACGAATTCGTCTCGGGTCAAACCCCACCTTATTATCTTCTTTGATTTTGCTCTTTGCTCTTGTCATTTTTTTTTACAGAACACCATTGTCACTTCTCTTTGGCCCTTTACCTTGGAAAAACAAAGAAAAACGCACGTTCTTCCCTTTTTTTCTTCAACACCAAATATTCTGGGATTGCGAACCCTCCCTTCCCCTTTTGAACCCCCCCTCTGTTTGTCGTTTTTTTCTTTTCTTTCCTTCTCAACGAACATGCTAGCTTTCAAAGACTCAGCGCCCGGAGTTTGGAAAAAAAAAATCAGATATTCAAGAGAAAAAGCGCGTCTGTTACTAGGTTCTTCACTTGATATCTATCAAGGTGCTAGTCTCTACATTATATACAGGTTGCCTAATCTCTACAGCTAGTAATATCAAAAATCGTCATTTTGAAAACACAAAGCACGCTATGCCTTCTATAAGTATATATTATATATGTTACTGATTATGTTCTTTTTCCTTCTTAAAAAATACTCTTCTCTTTTTGTTTCCTTCTTTTCTTTTCTTTTCCCACTGACATTTACTCTTGGTATAAATGGCTCGAGTGCTATCTTCTGGAGCCAGACTCTCCTCGTCGGTCAGTACAATCGACCCTGTGAGGATTGTATTTTGTCTTCATGTTCACTTTTTAAGGCGAAGGACAATGTTTTTGCTTGAGCTAGTTGCCCTGGAATGAAAGCCATCGATTTAACGATGCATGTAGCATCTATTTCTTAGAATTAAAAGTTTTTACTTCATGTTTTAAAAATTAAAATCTAAAGTTTTTTTTTTATGTCTAGATTAATTCTCCCCTTTTCACTTGTTACAACCTCTTCGCTAATTACTCCATCCACTTAAATAGTCTCGATAGACCACGACTGCTCGGCTCCGTGTGGCATGCTTCCGAAACGATTCTCATTTGCCATGCCCCAATCCGTCGGCGAATGCTGCCCATCAGCATACGAGCGTCCTGACGCGCTTACAAACTTGCGAGCTTCGTTATTGATCCACGCGTCGAGTCGCGCATCCCTGCATTTGGCATGGCAGATCAAGTCACTCTTCAGCCGCAGCGTTTCCTGCAAGAGCCGTTCATGCTCTGCTTTGAGATTGTCGTATTGGGCCTCGAGCTGCTTGGAGATGGACTCTATATTGCGCAACCACTCCTTGCTCTTCATTCGTGAAGTCATGGACGATTTCTTGCTACCCCCCACAGCAGACTTTTGAGGTCTTTTCTTCTTGGAGGAGCCTGTGGAGGCGGCCGTCGTGACAGGACGAGGCGCGAGGGGTGATGTCGACTTCTTTTCTGTTGGTCCTCGTTTAGGCCGTGTTGTGTTCCTCTCTAGTTTTGGCTGTGAAGAACAGTCGCCATTCACGGGTGAATATGCATAGTTACTGGCCCGGTCATGTCTGAAGGGCGGGCTTGGGGCTGGCGACGGCAGCATTGGTGTTGGTGTTGGGACCCAGGTCAGCGTCGTGCGTGCCAATGCGCTTGGTATTTCCAGTTCCGGGCTGGCATTGGAACTATTTTCTTGTCCGGGGATAGACACATGCTGTTGTTCATTTTGATAATACGGGCCATGAAAAACCAGTTGCTGCCGTTGCTGTGGTTGTTGCTGCTGCTGTTTTTCTTGACGGGGGTGAGGGTGATGGTGGTGGTGGTGGTGGTGGTGGTATTCTTGGTCCTGGTCCTGGTGGTGAGAGTGAAACTGGTGGCAGTGAGGATCAGACACAAAGCTGAAGGGATCAACAACTGGTAGTCCCGCCACAGGTGTCATGATTTCCTGAATGGCAGGAAAGCAATCCTGAAGCGCAAACGTCGAGTCGTTGTAGCCGTTGTAGCCGTCATAATGCGCAAATGGATTCATTCCGCTCATCATCGACTCCTGGAACAGCGGCTCCTGAGTAAGATGTCGTCCATCAGCGGTCATCCCGTCATAGCAGACCTCCATAGTCACCATACTGAACAGTAGCAAGGAGCGAGATTAGGGGAGGGGGGATGAGGAACAAAAAGAACCAGAAAAACAAGAAAAACAAAACAAGAAAATGATATCCAATGCCTATAATGAGAGGTCAAAGAGCGAGAAAAGAAACCCGAAAAAGGGAATAAAAAAAGATGAAGAATAAAAAAGAGGACTGGCCCGGTTTCTTGAATATCAGATGCCCTCTCTTTCAAGGGTTTTTTTTGTCTCGTACCCGAATAGGTCATCAGAGTGAGCGCCATCATCTGTTATTCCGGTCTTGGTACGCAACGGTCTGCTTTTCGCAATGGTGGCTTGGCCGGGCAGAAACAAGCCTCGACATGGTTTCGGCCAGAGACTTGCAGCTGTTCGGAATCTATTCGAGCGCCACCAATTGATGGATGCACCCTGTTTTACTGTTGGTTCTGCAGAATGCAAGCTTGATTGCGGAAACGCCGCGGGACACACATATTGGCCGAGGGTGGGCAGTCTTGATATCTCGGGTCCATTCAACACATTTCTGGCCACACGGAAATCTCGCCGTACCTCCTTGAGCTTCACATTATACGGCGGCTGCAAGGCACGTCAACTGTTGTATGAGACGAAAATGGCGCTGAGACGCCTCCACCCTTCTGAGGGCTTGGAGCGAAAGAAAAGCCACATGAGAGATGAAAACCATTTTTTTTATTATTATTGTTGTTTCTTCTACTTGTGCAATGACTTCCTGACCTTTTCTGTCATCAGTGCAAGAGGGCATTAGGGAAACACTAGACGGACGCGATCTAGCAGACCCTGTAATCGTCCATGCATGCATGTATGGACAGGTGCATATGCGCCTGCATATGCATATGCATACACATGGATGTGTGTATATACGCGCTTGAGGTGTGAGCGGGTAGTTCTAAACATCTAAAGGGGTGGGTGACAGGCGGTGGTTGTTAGATAATGGAGTGGAGGATGACTACATCAGATTCACGAATGCTGTCTCGCGTCGAGGGAGATAAGTCATTCATAGACATTCTCCAATTGATTGTTCTGTACTGTGTTAGAGAATGAAGACAGACTGC
This sequence comes from Claviceps maximensis, assembly GCA_018360255.1. NCBI lineage: Eukaryota > Fungi > Ascomycota > Sordariomycetes > Hypocreales > Clavicipitaceae > Claviceps > Claviceps maximensis. The sequence goes on from SRPZ01000016.1 coordinate 98,246, forward strand.
GCAGCGTGACTTTTCCCGCAGGAAAGCAAAACAAGCGCCCTTGTGAAACTGGCACCCCGGAGTTTAGTCCCATTCGGTTCAACCAATCCGATCCAGCTTGTCTGACTTTGCTGAGAAATCCAAACTCCGTAAACACGGTCGAGAAGAGCAATGTACTCGATCGATCAGCCTCATCAGCTGATACCTGTTGTTTCGTTTTTTTTTCCCCTATCTTCCTTTTCGAACAGCTCACTGTCTCTCATCCGGATGAGGGAGGGGCGGGAGGTAGTAATGCAAGTCAGCCCTCGACCTGTAGCCGTTATATTACCTTCTCGTTTGCGGTCGCTGCCTGTCTCGGCTTTCCTGTTGAGAGGCGTTTTGATCTTGCTCTCTATGGTGAATGTGGCAGAAGTGGCGTTGTCTGGACAAGCCCAAGTCTCGATCGATTTGGCACATGTATCGCCATCATGTATGCAGTCTGGTTCTGCCTGAGACGCGAAAACACTGCTGGCATTGGTGACATTTCTGACTTTACAGCAACAACTTTGTTCTCGCGTCATGGGAAAGGAGAAGGGGGGGCGGAGAGTTGCAAGGGCCTTTCGATCCGTGGTGATGGGCCCTGATGTGACTGGTTGGGGTGATGAAGGAGGGTGGTGGCAGGACTGCAGGTTCAACAGATGCCGGGTTGAATGGGTGTGGAAGATTACAGGCAGTCAGTCCTCTCCCCGCAAAACGGAAAGCGCAAATCGCGAATCGATGGATGGGCGTAAGTTGATCCTTGTAGAAGATCAGCAAGATCCGGGATGAAATCCTGGGGTGATGCATGGTGGACGATCTACCTGGCCGGCCACCCGAGCGTTCTTGGGCGTCGTCGGGAGTTGTGGTCAGGGGGCTTTTTTTCCAATGGGCGAGGAGCTGATTTCGAAAACGCGCTGACTTTGTTGACGTGAAGCCATTTTTTGGGAATTTATCGCTTGGTTTTGCAGAAGAACTTGGTGCCTCTGTTTCCGCCGTGGCAGAACCGACAAATTAGGTGAGCTGTCGCATGATGGACGCATCAATGCCAGAGATTAGATGCTTTAGACACCTGCCCAGGCCCATGGGCTTCTTGACGTTTCGAGACCAGAGAAATGAGGAAAGTACAGGCAGGATTCCAGGAAGGAGCCGACCAACGGACATCCGGCTGCACTTGCCGTACGCACATGCATGCAAATTGTAAGGAGGCAGCTAAAGCCAGAAATCTCATCATCACCTGACCAGCCATTGATGCTGCATGCAGGGGATTGGAAACGCCTTTTTTCCAGCTTTCACGACGCAATGCCTCTATTTGTCAGTTGTCGATGGAAGGCTGAATCCTTTCCTCCCCCCCCCCCCCTTTCTCAGCTTCTCGGCACTGCGATGAGACTGCCAGCTCACGCCAAACTAGCGACAAACTCATGATTAAAACCCAGAGAGCTGAATCTAGAAGGTCCAGTAAGGGGCGTACATGACAACTTGACTTGCCAAACAGTCACATTCGTACTGTATTGCTGGAATCAAAGAGCCATCAAGTACCTCGTCTTCTATTCTGCCGACTTGAGCGCAGCAGGTCATATGTGAGTGACACACCCGAGATCGGGTATCAACAACTCTGTGACTTTGCAGTCTCGAGACTATCATGTAGTGGGTGACAGTGAATAGATCGCGGCATATTTGAGCCTTGTCACTTAGACTTTCCTGGAACGGTTTTGCAATGAGGTTATCTAACTATCAGACCCGAGTACTACACGCTACCCTGACATTTTATTTGCACCGCCATCTCACCGAATCCGAAAGCGTCATACAAGAAACAGCCGTTGACGCTCGCAAAGTCTGTCATCGTGGTATGCTCTTGGAACGTTTGGACTGAGAAATCCTAAACAAGTCAGCCACCCGAATGTGCCACCGATTAACACGTCTGTTACTAAAACGGCCAAAAGTCCATAACGCAATCTCACCCAGTTCAAGAACTCAACGAATTCAGGAGTAGCATCACCCATCATCATACTTGCGCCGGGAAAAGCATATTCACATGTCTGTTCATTTTCATCAACTATGGAGTGTCTTTGGCATCCTCCATGCGTCCTCTGACGGTTTTGGATCGCTGCAAAGGCAGAAATTCAGGATACTGCATTTCAGCGGCCCGCCGTTGGGCGTTGAACCGGGCTACATGCTGGCTTTCATTCGACAGATGATGTGCGTACAGCTGTTTTGTAAGACTTTGATTCCATTCCTTGTTTAACGCGGTGAGATTTGCCGAGAAAGATGCCTGAAATGCCTCACGCGAGTGAGGTAAAGCGCCCTTATCATTCTCGTCATATTTCTCATTCTCTCCTGTATTATCTTCCTCCTTCTCCTCCTCGTCATCTTCGTCGTCAGTTCCTTGATGCGTATCTTGTTCTGGCGACTTTTCCGCGCTTTCTTGCAGTTTTTCGCCCTCTCTGGAAGCGGTAGTGTGAGTGCAATCAGTGGCCGCCATGGATGAGTTGCGGGCGAACGGGCGACTGTGACAAACAAGACGGACTTGACTATTTCCTCCAAAAGATGTGACAACTTGGTTTTCCGTTCTAGGCGTGTCCACAGGCTGTTCGTTCTCGTGGCGATCGTTTCCTCTATCCACTCTAGGAGACAGGTTCTTAGTCATGTCCGGGATGGTAGCAAAAGATTTATTTTGACTCTGTTTTTATGCTTCCTCTAGCCTGTGGTCTCTCTCTCGCACTTGATTTATCCCATCAGTATACACAAACAAATCATTTCCTCTGCCTGAATACTCAGAGCATATATGTTTGTCGAAACTCTGAGGTCTGAAGCACTACTCACCATATGTCACGGCAACTTTTCTTTTGCGTTATAAGCGTGGCGACTAGCTTTCCCTCCGAGTCTCATACTAGCTATTATATATATACTCACGAGGATAGGCAGCCCGAGCTTTTTATCCCTTATTGCTTCCCTCGCCCCCTCCTTCTTTACGGCAAGGCGTCAATCGACACCTCCATTTTTGTAACCCTTGGGTGTGTCAGAAATTCTCCGGCCATGCATGCGCTTTTATGCGTGTATGCAGTGCATGAAGACAAAGAATACAAAGAAGGGGGTGGCTGTGGGGGGTCCTTTTCTTCTCTTTGCTTTTTTTACAACAAAAAACGAACGAACAAAGGACTTAACCTTCCTCCCGAAAGAATCCGTCCAATTTGCTTTTGACTCAATTCATCAATCAGCCTGCGTCTTGAGGAACACGTCAAAGTCTCGTCATGTCAGCCTCCTTGTCCAACAATCGAATCCAATGTTGAGGTGCGGCCTCGGAGACAACTCCCCTTTAAAATTACGGAACTCCTCCCGTTCCATACCAAGCTTGTCCAATACGAGTACGTACACACGCAGCAATGGTTTTTGATCCCACAGTAGCAAGTCCGCCCAAGAATGGAAGAAGTATCTGGCAACCTGTGTTTTTTTTTAAAAAAAAAAAGAAAGAAAAAGAAAGAAAAAGAAAAAGCAGCTTTTCAGTGTTATGCATTTCCATAATAACAGCGATAAAGCATTACGGTTTGATTCAAGGCATTCGGACTTGGAGTATCTATTAATGCCGGATGGGTTTTGAACAAAGGCTTGGGAGGTAAGATAAGGAAGGTAGGTACCTTTATATAGAGAAATAGGTGGGCAAGTACCCAGTACTGCTTGTGTGCTCCGTCATCCGTTGCTCCGCCATGACGTAGTGGTTGCACGATGAGACAGGATTCTGCTCCGTAGGATTTGGCGCGCCGTCACGTTGTCCGGGAATTGGGCAGGTGCTGTTTGTTTTCTTTTTCTTCTTCATGGTCATGTCGTCCCGGAATTTAGATAATTTCCTTTTTCTTTTTCCTTTTTCGCAGACCGAAGTGATAGGGGATACTTCCCGTCCTATATGTATGTTTAAACCTAAATACTGTGCATATGCACATACACGTGTTTGCATCTTAGGAGAAGATAAAGACCAACCCATTTGTTATTCCCGGATCTTGATTAATTGATGAATGAGAATGATTTGAAAGCCTAACATAATTGAAATATACAAAGTTTTCCTGGATAAAAATAAATTGCATTTTTACTATAGGGAGGCTTTGAATATTTTTAATAACATTTGATGATAGGCTGTGGTTATCGTGCTCGTGACATGCCTATTCAAAACGAAAGGATAAAGAGACAGTATGAATAAGATTATATTTTTTCTTCCCTTCTTTTCTGTCTTCTTCTTCTATTTCCTTCGTCGGTCTTCTTTATCTTTCCTTACTTTTTTTCTTACCTACTTTTTCTTTTGAGCGGTTTTCTGGTTTTTCTTTTCAGCCTGAACTGCTTTGTTTTCGGTCCATGTGCTCCGCCATGCCGACTTAGCCGCCTCATGTCGCATCAAGAATGAGGGTAAAAAAACAATCCACTCGCAGTGTGTCCCGACAATCAAGATGACACCATGACTTGGTGATAACATGGCACTCTACCGACCATTTGGGGAAAGAGCTACAAAGAAAGACCAAGAAGGAGAGGAGAACACAGAATAGAGAAAAGAAAAAAAGAAAAGGGAAGGGAAGAAACAAACAGTCCACGTGTTTCGGATGTCCGGTGTCATGAGCCCCTTGATACAGATAGCCCCCAAGTTTGGCCTTGTTGGATAACCAAACCCTTTTCGACGCAGATGACATGCGATCGGCACGCTCGGCATTGAACATGATTCTTCTCTTCTCTTTTCTCTTTATCTTTCACGGGGGGGGCCGATGATATCCCGCAAGAGCGAGTGATTGGACTGCAGGTCATAGCCGAACCCTCTTCTTTATGCAGCAAAAAGAAAAGTTTCACCCGCCCGTCATTCGAATGTGTTCCCCTTTGAGGTTTTGTCTGAGCGTCCTGTACATGCACAAACTCGGAGCTCGGGTCCCCCGGGCTCCTGCAAGCACGGTTTTATTCTCCACCAAGATTTCAGCGGCCCTTTGTGTAAGATGTTCGGACATGTGATGTGCTGACGGAAGATTGCATATATTATGTATAAATATGGATAAGTATGTACCATGTATACTTGCACATGGGCGTATAAACGAAATAAGCTAGTCCTCCAGCCGGGAAAGCAATAGGCTGCGCTATTGGGAATAAACATCGAAAGCAATTCAAAAGAGGGCGGGAGAAGAAAATACTTGTCATGAGTTGCCAACTCATGAATAATGGGAGAAGAGGAAAAGCAAGACCTCCAAGTGGAAATACATAGAGTTACGGCATAAGCAAGAAGAAGGATAAAGCAAAAAAGAAGAAAGAAAAAGAAGAACGAAGAAGAAGACAATCAAGACCCGCAATGTCTCGCATCAAGTACGCCACGAGTATTGGCCATTGTCAGCCCGCATCTCGATCCGGGAAACTAGTTATCTCTTTTGGAACTATCACAGCTTGTTGCCACCGAAAAAAGGAACGAAACAAGGAAAAAAAGGAAATAAACACTCAATCACAATGATGAATTAACGCCAAGTCGCGCAAGAGCAATGACCGCCTCTCATTGGCTGGTCGGAAGGGTTTCCTTTTGGAAAAGCATAAGCACACGGAGGGTGATGCCGACAGCCAATCATTTCCCATTCCTTCTTCTTTTTTTTTTCTTACCCCTCCCCCCTTCTTTTTTCACAAAAAGAAAAAAAAAAGCATCTGACAACGCCTTTCGCGCGCGTACGCCGCGCAGTCTGAGCTGGGGGGAAATAGAACGAAAAAGCGACGGAACGTAGTAGTATGTGAACCGTCACTAGACAAGTCCTTTTAAAATCCTTAGCCAGATGAACAGTGATTCAGTTCCGGTGGGTGTGCGTGTCGATGGGCTTGCATGGCAGACAGGACTAAGCGATTTTCGGTATTTTCTAACACGTTATTGGCGAGGGGGCTTTCAATGGTTTGCAGTAGTTGAGTTGTAAGGGGACAAAAGAAAACACGGAGGCATGACTTTCATTTTCCATGGAGAGCGGGACGCGGGAGGTGGTAGCAGAAGTGGAACAAGAGCATGGAAACTGCTAGACGCTGGATGATACATGGTGGAAGGTGGAATTCGGGTTTTATTTAGGACAAAGGTATAGTTCTCAGCGGTAAACAGTATGATTATTATTATTATTATTATTATTCGGTGCCCCTCCCCCCTCCCCCCTTTTTTTAAATTTTTTTTTTTAAAAAAAAGCCCAAGTCTTTCCATCGTCAAGTTGATCCGCACGTACATATGTTTGCATCTAAAAAGTCGGTGCCAAAGACATGATTACTCGTGGCTACAAACGGCGCAAAAGCAGCCGCAAAAAAACAGCAATTCTTTAAAAAAAATGCTTCTTTTTTTTTGAATTGCTACGCTAGATGGAAGAAACAGGTCAAGGCCAATCACGAAGTTCTATTTGCCACAAGACATGAAGCTGTCTCGCAGGGTCATCTCTGGGCCCCATCAGCTATCATGCTCTTAATTGAGCTTTTTGAAACGGCATGAAGAGAGTATGTAGGATATTAGCACAGAGGCGGTGCTTCTTTGGAAAGTCAATCTATGCTTATATAAACTTTGTCGTACATGTACATAGAGTTACAGGTACGGTTTTAAGCTGCCTTCTAGGCATATAAACATTTGAGGAGGTTGTTTGAAAGAAAAGAGTATGAAGATTATAGAAGAAATAAGAAAAAGAATCTTATTTTATGGGAAAAACAAAAGTGAATAGGAAAAAGGAGGGGAAACAAATTCATGACCACATCATTCGTCAGGCCTCTTCCCAATCTATTGTCACAATACGCCGCCGTTCGATCCCTCGTTGAGACTAGGACGAGAAAAATGACAGGCAACCTGGTTGAAAATAGACAAAATTTCGCACCGAGCTCGAAACAGACGCGCATGGTCGAGACAAAACTTGGTCGTGGGCGTGGCCAGGGTGGAAAGCTCCTGCATCCACACTTGGCCGTACCAGTCTGGATCTTCTTCCGGGTCCGGGAGGGGCGGTAGGCGTGGAGTGCTGAGCGTGGTAGTTGATATTACGAATTGATAGCCTTGTAATCTGGATATAACATAGGTGGTTAAACTGAAGAAAAGAAACTCTGAGAAGAAGGGGGAAAAGAGACAAGGGAAAGGAGGTGAAAGAGGGGAAAGAGAGAAAATAGAAGATAGAAGGAAGGCGAATAAAAGCGAGAAGAAAAGAATAAAATATCATATCAACAGACTGGAAAAAAAGAAATAGAAAGAAAATTCGAGCATATCAACATTCTCAAAACTCATGACTCACATGATCCAATTATGCAGACACCATGCCGTGAATTCATGAGCCTGTTGCAATCGTCGATTCACGCGCCGTGCGTCAAGTGAAGACAGAAAGAGCCCCTGATCGACGGCCATAGCTACGGCCGCGCGAGCATATTTGATTCCAAGGTCCTCGGCAGAGCATACGTTCATGGTTACGCTCAGAACCATGGTCGCTTGAATTGTCGTGATGCGGATCGGGTTTCCCAGCTCCAGATCCCACAGGCTCTTGGCCTGCGCCAGGCATTCGTAGCCTAGGCAGCGTAGCTGACGTGACTTTAATTCATCTACTGCTTCGTGATGGCAGTACTGAACAGAGGGGGGAGGGGCAAGAAAAAGAATGGAGAAGAAGAGAGAAAACCAAATCTGGTGAGCATGTTTTCATCATTAAAAAAAGGGGGGGCAAGTTTTCATGAGAGAAAGGGAAGATGGGAATGATGTTCTTGTGGCAGCATGTACGCACACAAGATAATGCCAATACTGCATTGACCAGTAGGGGCGAGCAGCATTGCATCGACCCGGACACCATGTCTTCCAAGAATTGGTCCTTGTGGAAACAGGCAATCCTCACGTATTCCTGGGCAAAGTATCGGCCTAGCAGATCTCTGAGCACACCGTCATCGGCGGGGACGCGAGTCCAACGAGAAGGAACGACTGAGTCGAGTCGGGAGTCGAGGACCTTGACCAGCGCATGTGGTTTCGTGTAGTGGAAAGCATTGCTGATACAAGGCAAAAGGCCAAGAAAAGGCGAGAACCGGACCTCCTGATTCGGATGTTGACGTGGCACGATCTGGATTACTTCGTCTTCATGGCATTGACCTTGGCTTTGACCTTGACTCACGAGCGGGAAATATAAAGAGGAGGAGGGAGGAGAGGAGGAGCAAGAGTAGTCGCAAGTAAGCAGTGAGTATGGTATAAGTGCTTGATGTGTCGTGGATCGTGAGTCTGAGCGCGAGCCTGGACCTGGACCTGGGCCGCCGGCCAACCTGGAGTTGGAACCGGTCTGCAGCTCGAGAAGAAGATCACTCGCGTGGAGATGCTCCAGGATGGTCTCGGCATCCTCGTGCTGTCGTATGCGGCGGAATATTGCCAGCGCGTCCTTTTCATTCCGAGACTGCAGGGCCTGGACCAGTTGCTGCAGTGAATCATGGGATTTCTGAAGCTCCTGGAATTCCCGGTCCAAGTATTCGTGCTTTCGTTTCAACGCCGAGCCCCGTGTCTCCAATGGATTAGTCGTATATGTACAATGTCGTCCACGGGCTATACAGGCTGAGCAGGCCGGCCGTTGAGCATCGCACTAGGGGTAGTTTTAAAAAATCGACCGCACCTATGAGGGCATATTCACCTCGAGGAAAGGGGGGGAAGAGAAGGTGCTTGGGTCGGGTTGGGTCGAGCTGGGCTGACTTGAAGGGGGTTGGGTTGGATTGAAGGGGATTTTTTTTTTTTTTTGCTTGAGCAGCAAAAGATTCTCCCTTCTGAACGCCTGCCTACCTTGGCCTTGCGCTTTCTGCAATCTTCACAAGCGGCAACTACAACGTCTCGTTTCCGGGCCGCGTTGGACTCTGGAGATTTTGTAGATGCCCGCTCCTCATCTCGCGTGCGTGACAGCAAAGGCCGCAATGGTATGAATCCCGACGAGTTGGAGCTCATGATGAGGTAGAACTACCCACGATGGAATCATCCTTGTCGTATGTGCGTAATCTTACCAGGCCAGATGTACGTCTTGACACATTTCGCCCAGAGATGTTAGACCCGAGTACTCTGCAGTATTGTACTACGAGCAATAGGGCCGTAAGTTCATCTTCCGTTAACTTCATAACTTGGATGCTGCAATACTGTCACGTGAGTTTGGGATATCTCAGCCAGGCCCCTTCATTCTTTTCGGTTTCCCAAGCTTGTTCAGATTTGTGGCAAGTGACAGCTCATACGTGTGGTCAAGTCGTGTGTGCCGGCCGTATGTTTTCAAGCCAACCGTTAAGGCTCCACCAATTTTCCAGGATTTTATCTGAGGTCCAAGGCAGGAAGAAAGGGTCTTGTTTTTTTTTTCTCTTTTTTTTTTTCAGTTGGATTTCTGATTCATTTTCTGTTCTTTCCTTTGTTTAGTTTTCTCACCCTAGTACCAAGTCATACCTTATATGACCAGACAGTTGGGTACAAGTTTTTGACTCCGGGGACCATGGTGCAGAGCCTCCGTCCAAGCCCCGGCCTTCAGAGTCCCGGTACGATACTAAGTGTGGGATTTTGCTCCACAAGATGCAGTCCATCTCTTGAAAACGTGCTTAGTTCGTGTCGTCTTTTGATTTTGAGCTAATACATGCCAGAAAAGTCGTTGAGTCTCACCGCAATAGACTCTTCTCTGAATCCTATTCACTTTTCTTTATTCTGTCTATCTCTGCTGACAAAACGAACGACTCTCAATCAGCCCAACTATGTCTATAGAAGTACTTAAAGACGACCTAGCCCGTTCGCAACGGATAAATTGACAAGAACAGACAGCGAATTCAAAACGTCGTTGTGCGGGCACCGAAGACGCATAGCCCGGCAGTCTCCAGTGTGAGGCGCGCCGCAGGAGCTCGAATTAAGGGGTGGAAAGAAAAAGAAAGGGGGGAAGAAACCCTCGCCTCTGTGTGCGAATTTGTAGACTAAAATCTTTTGCAATCATGACGTATGGGAGTTATTGACCATTTCAAAATAACATGTGGCAGGTCATGCTCCGCACACGTTTATGTCATGGATATGGCCGGGCTGGTTTCTGACATCATCATGAGTAGACCTTGGCATCAAGCAGCCGCCTTCACACATGAGGTTCGGTTACACGGAACAAAATGCTGGGCGTATCATGTTGCCGCACACGACGACCTGTATCGGTACTCGACTGACGTTGACCACATAACGTTGACGTTGACGTTGACAGTGTAGACTGGGTGGCCAGACATTATATATAGATGCTCGCGAGAAGCTGTACCTGTAGCGATTGTCCATTTATTATACTGTGTTTATTAATCACGATATCCCCATACCATATATGTGAGGTGTCGCCAAACTTAACCTTGATTTTTTTTCCCTCCATTTTGAAGACACTTGTACCACGGATCCAGCATGTCTAGTACAGAGGCGTTAACCAGGGACGCTCTCTTCAACCTCAATGGGAGAGTGGCGCTAGTCACCGGTTCGTCCAAGCCATCATTTCCTCTCAATTTTTGACTGTTGACTACGCAAAGCCGGGAATAAACGCAGCTGATCAACAAGACTGGCAGGTGGTGGTTCTGGCATCGGTTTGATGGCCACGCAAGCGCTGGCAGCCAATGGCGCCAAGGTCTATATCACAGGACGAACCAAGGAAAAGCTCGATAGAGTAGTTTCCGAGCACTTCCAGGGCAACGACAAACAAGTCATTCCTCTGCCAGCAGATATTTCGACCAAGGAAGGTATTCAATCTCTTCTTCATGAGGTGGAGTCTCGGGAGAAATGCCTCTGCATCCTCGTCAACAACGCAGGCATTTCTGGCGACAAGACCAATTCCGAGGCAAAGACGGCCAGGGAGCTACAGTCGACTTTGTTCAACGACTCATCGTTTGAGACGTGGATGGATCTGTATCGCACCAATGTGGCTGCAGTATACTTCATGACGGCGGCCTTCCTGCCTCTGCTGCAGGCGTCGTCAGAGCTACACAAAGGCTGGTCGGGGACCGCCATCAACATCACGTCCGTGTCGGGGCTGGTCCAGACGGCTCAGCAGCATTTTGACTACAGCTCTTCCAAGGCGGCGGCTGTTCATCTCACGCGTATGCTCTCGTCGGAAATCGCCGCGGCGGGTCTCAAGATCCGCATCAACGGCATCGCGCCCGGGGTGTTCCCCAGTGAAATGAATGCAGGCGGGAGCGACGAGAAACAGAAGAGCCGGCTTCCGAAGCAAGATTTCGAGGGCAAAGTGCCGGCAGCGCGACCGGGGAAAGATGAGGACATGGCATCCGTGATTCTGTTTGCGAGTTGTAACCAGTACCTCAATGGCGATACACTTGTTGTGGATGGAGGCTTCACAAATGCGGTGGGCAAGTAAGTGGCGCAGGAGGCGACGGAGGAAGAGGCAGATGTGTTATTTCGATTCAAGCTCGACGCTGTCAAGTGCTGGTCATCATTCAAATACCTACATTGATTCATTTGCCGGCTTGACACGGAGGGGCTCGGTTGCAATGCGATGTGATGTGATGAGATGCGATTGATGTGATGTGGGAGAAGAGAGAGCATGAGTCGTGTGACTCGTGTCGGCTCGCGTGTGGCCCCACTATTCGTCCATGTTATGCGGAAAGGTGGATCCACGCCACAGCCCGCGCCACTGATATGTCTTTCTTCAGAAGGGAACTAACAAATGGAAATGGCGCCCCTATTGTGGCATCGCTGTGTGGCAAAGACAGGCGATACCGGCTAAAAAAAAAACATAATATTTGAACAAACCAAACCCTAAAGATATCCCACTACATGGGGAACGAGAGGGCGAGAATCAACAAGAGAAAGAAAAAGATATTCTTTGGGCGTCAATCAGCGCTAGTGTCAATCAACTCATAAGCCATGAATTCCCTCACACGTACAACTTGAAACACTAGGACATCTTGGCCAGCACAGCCACAACGACCAGCCCTAAGTGGAGAAGGGGGGAAAAGAAAAAAAGAAAGATTCCTCTTGACGGGAATTGACTCAGATTACGCAGCATGCGTTTTCGTGCCGTAATGCTACTAGGGTTGGAATCTCGATAGTCGCTCATTTGCAGCGCCCGGCTCCCCGGCGTCAACGATGCGAAATCAAGAAGCAGAAAGCAAAAGAAGTCAATTAGATTGTAGAGTAAGGACCAAGTTCCCAGTCCATCACGACAAGATTTTAAAGACGGCAAGGAGCGTTGTATGTACACTCTCGCGACTACCCCAGATGCTACAGTGGAGCCTCGTTTAGCTCAGGGTGGTTCCTGAGCATCTTGGAAGCGAGGTGGACCGATGATCCATTCCAGCCCGCTGCCGTGTCCTCCAAGTGAGCTCAGGTACTTTCCAACAATTCGCCATGCAATTTTGGTGTGATGAGTTTCGGAATTACCTATCAATGTCCAACCCACCGTGGCATCAGCGCAGACTGCACCGCACAGACACGCGTCGCTCTGATCCAATCCAATCCATCTATTTTATTTATTTTTGGCATCCTTTTGTCCAGGACCCTTCCCGACTACATTTGACAGTCCCAAGAAATGCCCGGCTAAAGGCTCTGGTACGGAATACTTGGTGCACCATACTTGGTATGCCATGGCTGGCACGCAACTTCTTTATACGCAATTTCGCCCGCGAATCTGGGTGTCCAAACCCCAACAAACATGGGTGGAAACGAGATAGAAAAGCTTCGATCGTGGGCCAAATGCCCCAGCTCTGGAGAGCGTTGGCCCAGTAGGGCATCGTGAGTCCACGGCTACATGCGACTCCTCCGACCTTTCCGTGTCGTCTCTCAAATCTCGCAATCCTACTTTGTGTTCCTTCCTTCTGTTCCTTCTCTCGTTCTGTCCTTATCCTTCTCTCTTTCTGATTTTTTTTTTTTCTCTTTTTGTTCCTCCACTTTTTTTCTTCTTGTTTTTTCTCCCCCTTCTTCTGTTTTGGTCAAGAATCGATTCTACAGAGACTTTTACAGCCTCTACCTCCCACGATGCTCCCTTCGCTAGTGACCTTGCTCGCCCTCTTGGGCTCAAGTTCGGCCTCATCGCTAGGACAGAGAAGCGAGAAAAGTCGATCAAATGGCTTCTGGTACGCCCAGATGGACCATACTGGTCCGGCCAGAGGATTCCCTCCCCACGTTGATAATGCGACATATTCAGTCTTTCAAGGCATCAAGCCTGGCGATGGCGGCAGTATTCAGGCCGCCATAGACTCGGCAGGAAGCGGAACACGACAAAAGGAATGGTTGGCATCTCAGCCTCGAGTACGTGAGAGATGCTGACCTGTATACTCCTAACAAGAATATGACCATTATTGACTGTTCTTTACAGGTCGTGTACCTCCCACCAGGCACATATATCATCAGCAAAACCATTAATATGCGGACAGACACAATTCTCATGGGCAATGCAATTGATCCTCCCGTCCTGAAAGCAGCCAAGGATTTTGAGGGCGGGATACTCGTCAATGGTACAATCTACAAATTTCCTATCAACGTGATTGCGGGGGGGGGAAATACTTACGCGCCGAGGCAAAAATAGGTCAAGATCCTGCCACATTGGAAAAGGGGGAATTGTCATTCGCAGTGGGTTTGAAGAATTTGGTTCTCGATACCACTGCTATCAGAGCAAGTGAGTGCAATATCCCGCTCTGCCTCTGTGGAAACCTCTCTTGAAAAAAAATGCACAATTGAGTTAAGCACAGGCGAGAAACATCAGCTAGACGCTTCTGACACGTCACAATAGGCCTCAACTATACAGCCCTCTACTGGGGCGTTGCTCAAGCCGCACAACTTCAAAATATGAAGATCCGAATGCCTACCTCAAAGAAGGACAAGGGTCACACTGGTATCAGACTCGGACGCGGCTCGACACTCGGGCTAGCCGACGTGCGCATCGAAAACGGACTGGTTCGTGTTCTTTTACTCAGCTTTTGAATCTATTCAACATGATCTTTTGGCCAGCAAAAGAAGAAAGAAACTGCCTTGTTAACACACTCGAGCATAACAGAACGGTATCTGGCACAACGGTCATCAGCAAGCACTCTACAAGAACATCTACTTCTTCAAAAATAAGGTCGGCATACTCATCTCGGGCGGCAACAGCAACACCATCAGCTTGTTAGCGCCGACATTCGACACGGTTGGTACCGCCGTGCAGAACACGATTGGCAGTCCCTTTATCGGCATCATTGACGCCAAGTCCATTAACTCGGGTGTGACATTCAACTCGTCGGTATATCCGTCCATCGTCATTGATAACTTGACCAAGGACACCGACTCCGACATTGTTCAGTTGCCAATTGGCACGGCCCTCGGCCCGTGCAAGCACGTTGAGAACTTCTCATACGGCAATACGGTGGGCCGTAATCCCATCTGGGGCCCGACGACTTCTGCCAAGCCTCGATCAAAAGCTGCGGCGCCTGGAGGTCGTATTCCCGTGCTGATGGCTCCAACATACGCAGACAAGCGCGTGGCAGACTTCATCAACGTCAAGGACCCCAAGCAGAATGGCGGATACGACATCAAGGGAGATGGTAAGACAAATGAAGCCGCTTCCCTCAACAAAGTGCTTCAGTTTGCGGCGGATCATGACAAAATTGCCTACTTTCCATTTGGAGACTACCGTGTTGAGTCTACTCTCCTCATTCCCGTCGGATCTCGCATCGTCGGCGAAGCCTGGGCCACCATCTCTGGCGGGGGCAAATTCTTCAAGGACGAGTCCAAGCCTCGACCCGTCGTGCAGGTTGGCAAATCCGGCGATGTCGGCACCGCTCAAATTCAAGACATGCGTTTCACCGTCGCCGACGTTCTTCCTGGAGCCATCGTTGTTCAGATCCGAGCCGCCGGCGCCCGGCCCGGTGACGTAGCTCTCTGGAATTCACTGATTACCGTGGGCGGAACCCTCGGGGCGCCCGCCCTCACAGACTCTTGCAAGAACGCCAGCACGCCATGCCAGGCCGCCTTTCTCGGCCTCCACTTGACCAAAGACTCATCCGCCTATGTCGAAAACGTTTGGAACTGGGTCGCCGACCATATGAGCGAGGGCACGGACGGCGGCTCCAGCATCGCAGGCAAGGGGGGCGTTCTCGTCGAGTCCACAAAAGGCACCTGGCTGCACGCCGTCGGCAGCGAACACTGGTGGTTGTACCAGCTCAATCTCCGGTCGGCGAGCAACGTCGTCGTCACTCTTCTCCAGAGCGAGACAAACTATGAGCAAGGCGATAACGCGAAGCAATCTCCGCCCGCGCCCTGGACCGCCGATGTTGCCGGCTGGGGAGACCCAGATTTCTCGTGGTGCGGCAACGACAAGCGATGCCGGATGGGTCCGGCCAATTACATCCAGGGCGGCTCCGATATCATCATTTACGGTTCCGCGTCGTGGGCATTTTTCAGTGGGCCAGGCTATCAGCCGTGTGCGGGGCCGTACGAATGTCAAAGTGAGTAATGTTTTAGCTCTGTTTCTTTGCCGTTCCCGGCTCCCTGTGCCATCAGGACGAGTTTTTTTTTTTTCAGTCGCGGAAACTTTTCTCTATTTATTCTTTCGTATCCTACCGATGTGATTCGCTGACATGATGATTCTCTCCCGCTCCACAGAATACATGCATTATATTGCGCAAACGCCTAAAAACCTCCAGGCATACGGGCTGTGTGCGAAGGACACCAGCGTAGCTCTACGACTCGGCAACGGCACCGACATCCCGGCGCAGGGCGGATTCAGCGGTGGCTGGAGTCCTGGATCGGATATCGGTCGCTACACAACCTGATTCATGTGGTGTTTTCTTGGCTGCTGAGGTTGAAAGGAAAATGTGTGATGCAGTTGCTTTTTTAGTCGATCATCTTCTAAGTCTTTGTACCTGTGAATGATGTATGTATTCTATGTACATATGTATGTAGCTCTATGTGCTTTCAATCCCAGCGCTGCCAACTCTCATCTCATGGTCCGGCAATTGCGGTTCGCGGATCACGTCTGGGTGTGGAACCAGTTACTATTCCTATTTCGAATTCCGTCCACTGGGTACCAGATTTGGTGTCACATGCCGTGATACAAAATTCTTTCTCAGTCACATAATGATGGCCATTAATAGAGGCCAAGACGTAATTTTTTTTAAAAAAAAAAGAAAAGAAAAGATAACCCGTGCACCAACCTCCACTACCGGATTGATATTCATCCTTAATGAATCACGACATGCATATCTGTATGAGCGTCACCACTTGCCTATTTCGCAGAAATAAATTATGAAGAGGGAAAGTTGCGGGTTGAATATTCTCACTTTTGGTGGTGCTACGCCCGTAAATATTCTGTACCTGTACATATCTTCACAGGGCCTGGGTGCGGATATCTGGGTCATGGAAGGTGTTGACTGTATGAGCATGTGTTTCCATGAATGGTGACGATTGCAACGACGATGATGATGCCGCATCTCGAGAGGCAATATTGCTGACAGTAAATGACCCAAAGTAAAGGGTGGTTTCTTCTTAGTGTTCATTGATATTGGTGAGATGGGGCAAACAGCCCGTGTTTTTCGCGATGCGCTTGTCGTAAGAATGGCTTCATCGTGGACGGGCCGGCGGTCCGGTCAGAAACGAGCCATGATGGTGTGGGAATGACAAGGGCCTGCATGGGCCTGCATGGGCTTGCATAGAGATTAAGCGGAAATTCGATGGGAATCGCACGGTGTCTGCGGGGAAAGCGGGGATAAGCCGGGCCTCGCGTCGTCACCTCACGCCTTGCGCGGCTCCCGTCTGGCGCCGCCTACAAGCGCCATGCCATGCACTAGAAAAGGCAAAGGCATGGAGCCGCACGTGCTTTCTGCTCAATGTTCGTGTAGCCAGCCATTGGATGTGGAAAGCGGCACTAGGCGACAGGTGTTTCCAATCGGGCAACACCGGACTACCGCCAGTAGCGCCGTCCCGACGTCCCCGCTGTGTCCCCCGTCACCGACTCCGGATGATTGTCTCGCCCGCTCTCTCACTTTTGTCTGGTTTTTTTTTTAACTTTTTATCTATATATATATATATATACTTACCATAGCATGTCATCTCTCCACTTCGCAAGGCTCGGTTCCGAGGGCAGCGCAAAGTAAGGCAGCCGAGCTAGCCGCGCCGGATACTGCTCGGCTTCGTGCTGAACGAAGACAGGTGGCGGGCGAGCTACTCCATCGGCCTCGTATCGTCTCCACCTCGCCGATACGCTTTTTTTGATCTTTTGGAGTCCATATCTCTTCATGTCACCTTGACACGGTGCGTTTAGGCCCTCTGACAGCAGCGTCATTCCGCTTCATCATATGATAGATAATTGATGGATAGTACGAGGCCACCACTGGTGCGGCTCCCGATATCCCACCCGCGCATCAGATGAAACCTCCTCTTCGACAACCAATCGCTGTTCCTTGGGGACCCTTACCTCGTTGAGAAACAGGGAGAACAAAAATCGTCACTGCGGCGAGTATCGTGACCTCCGACACCCCATCTCCTTTTTTTTCCCCTTTCGACGCCCGCGCGGCAATGAAAATAAGTGTCGTCGGACGTCCAGCATCAGCGATGATTTGGCTGTAGTGTCGCGCCCAGATACAGGCACGGAGAGCGACGGGTGCATTGAACAAGAACGTGTGCCTTTGAACCTGCCCTGCTGAACAAATCCCTCGATCTGAAATCGGAGCGCTGCTCTCTCTGCGTCCGGCGCGCCAGGAGGTCATACCCGCGAATGGGACTACGGGACAGCAACTCTGAGAGGCGGACCTAGGGATTCTTCAAAGAAGACGCAGGCCTTTACCTAGCTGGGCGCCAAGAACGGACATGTGCGTGCTCTTTATTTTTCTTTTTCTTCAAGGTATAGTCCCTTTATTCATACTTCCATTGGCGTCCATAGCTCCTTCAAAAGTATTTATAAAAAATCTATCTGCACCCCGCATTCAAGTCCAGGCCACTCGCTCCCTCGCAACAGAACCTCCAAGGTCTCGCCGGCATCGTCGACAGACTCAAGCAGTGTAGCCGCCGCCCGCTTACTCCGAACCCACCTTCTTTCCAATTTCTTGCAACATCTATCCGGTCGGACACGCGGTTCGCTTCATGGACATTCTCATCGTCTCCATCATTGCGCCTCATGCTTCGGTCCCCAAAAATCGTCATCATCTCAGTCGAATCACCCTGGGATGAGACTGTTTCTGTGCTTCATCCTCCCAGAGATTTGCTCGTGGTTTCTTTCCTGATTCTCATTTCGGAAAAGGAAGAAAGGAAAAGTAGCTCGGGTCGTTGGCGGCCCCGGTAAGAATTGCATTATAGATCGACTATGACTTGCGTGCGAGAATGAACGATCATAAAACACGTACACGTATTAATGGATATGACTGCGCGTAGTCGTGCTTATTTACAAGTTCAACACTTACACGCCAGTATTGAAATCTCAACGAATATTATCACCAAATCTCACAGCGTGTATGTAGTCCGAGTAAAGGAAATTAAAAGATTCAAGAGGTAGAAAAAAAGCGTCTTCATTTTTGATTTGGACTAACTCAAGTCCTCTCTGGCTGTCCTTTCTGTCTGTTCGCGCGAGACGCGCGAGACACAGAAGCCTCGAGACATTCGACCTGGGTATTCTCTCAAAACCCAATGTCCGCATCTCATTGCCCCCGTGTCATGCATGCAGCGTCGAAAAGAAAAAAAAAAGAGTCATTTGATGCGCGTGCCCATTAACCCCAACCAAAATCCATAACCTGTGTGTTGAGTGCGGGCTCGTCCACGCTCTCTTCGTGACTGATGAAACAGAGAGGAATCTGTTTGACTGTGACTTCCTTTCTCCCGAGTCCATCTCCATTTGCTCTCATCTTTGTTTCTCAAAAGTCGATTTTTCCTCCACTAAAAGACCAAATGAGCAATCCTGACCAGGGAACCGAGTGAATCCACTTTTATCTATATCTGTACGGCGATAACATGACCCTCTATCGTGAAAGCGAAAATACGCCCTTGTGAGGAGAAAACAGTGCCCTTCTGGACATATAAAGAAACATGCAGAATCGTGATGCTCATGACCGGACCTGCGTTCCTTCTTCAGTTCCATTATATATCACCACGTTTCCGCCAGTGTCTTCAGTTCCCCCATCTCTCGGTCTAAAGGGGTATCAAGCGAGGAGGGCGACGTAATCAAAACAAATGCAGTCTATCAGATGCTTCGTGAATGCCCCGTGACCGTGTCCGCTAAGAAAGACCGGCGAACCGATTAGGCTGTTCCATCTTCGCAGGTCATGATGTCGCCGTTTCGTCCAAAACAAATAAAAACATTGCGTCAAATAAAATCAAGTCGGAGAACGATAAACAAGGCAAGTTCAAGTGCCGACATGAATCGAAAACGAGTATAAATGCAAAAAGAAAAAGGAAGAAGAAAAAGATAACAAAGCCGACCACATGTAGATCCAGTGTGTCGCGGGTACAGCCATTATTCATGGCAGAAGCGCTTGGCTCTCGAGTCGAAACCATTCAATGTCGTCACGGAGGGGATTTACCACCACGATTGCGAGCCAGGGCCGCCAGGGTTTCCGTAGGCACCGCCGCCGTAGCCGCCGCCATAGCCTCCAGCCTGAGGACCGCCAAAGCCACCGCCATAGCCAGAATTCTGCGGAGGTCCACCAAAGTTGCCTCCACTGCCGCCGAAACCACCGCCGCCGCTGCCGCCACCTCCTCCGCCGAACTTACGGAAATCGCGGTTAGCGGCACCACGGCCAGCGCCGCCGCCTCCACCGCGAGATCGGCCACCACGACCACCACCACCAAACGACGATTCGCGAGCGATAGCCTCCAAGAAGGGGGGAACCTCCTGGTTGGCTTCCTTGAGAAGGTCCATGAGCTCCCTGACAATGCCTCGGTTTCCACGATTGAAGAACGCAGTGGCAATACCCGTGTTTCCAGCACGGCCAGTACGACCAATTCGATGCACGTAATCATCCACATCGGTGGGGAGGTCGTAGTTGATGACATGGGTCACGTTGGGAATATCGAGACCACGAGCAGCAACAGCAGTGGCAACCAGGATAGGGCATCGGCCGTTACGGAAATATTCGAGAGCGCGCTCACGCTCACGCTGAGTGCGATCACCGTGGATAGAGGTGGCGGGGAAATTCTGATTGATGAGGAAGTCGGAGAGAGAATCGGCCATACGCTTTGTCTCAACAAAAATGAGGGTCAAGCCACCAGCATGGGTGTGGAGAATGTCGAGAAGAACAGATCGTTTGTCAATGTCCTCAACAAATTCTACCTTTTGTGTGATGTTCTCGGAGGTAGAGCCGACGCGACCAACGGACAAAAAGACGTAGTCCTTCAAGAAATCTCTGGCGAGCATCTGGATGTCGCGGGGGAAAGTGGCCGAGAACATGAGAGTTTGGCGGTCGGCGACGCCTGGCATATCCTCGCCCTCGACGATTCGGCGAATCTGAGGCTCGAAACCCATGTCGAGCATGCGATCAGCCTCGTCAAGAACAAGATACTTGATGTTGCAGAGAGAAATGCGGCCACGCTCAAGCAAGTCGACAAGACGACCAGGAGTGGCAACAAGGAGGTCACAACCACGCTCAATCTGGCGGAGCT
Source organism: Claviceps maximensis (assembly GCA_018360255.1). NCBI lineage: Eukaryota > Fungi > Ascomycota > Sordariomycetes > Hypocreales > Clavicipitaceae > Claviceps > Claviceps maximensis. The sequence goes on from SRPZ01000016.1 coordinate 118,764, forward strand.
GAGATCCGATATCGGCACCACCGTAGACAACGCAAGGACGAACCCATGATCGATAGGCAAATTTCCGGGACTCTTCGTGAATCTGAGAGACCAGCTCGCGGGTAGGAGCAAGAATCAAGGAAGTAGGGTAAGCCTTGCGCTGACGGCCAAACTGACCGGCAGCATTGGCTGGAACTGGAGAAGGGCCATTGAGAAAAGACTGAGAAAGAATAGGGAAGAGGAAACCTCCAGTCTTGCCAGAACCGGTCTGGGCACAAGCCATAAGATCACGACCACCCGACACGATGGGGATCGAGTACTTCTGAACGGGAGTGGGAACCTTGTAGTGAGCCAGCTCGATGTTGCGGCACAAGTGCTCATCCAGAGGAGGGCAGGAGAACTGGTTCACGGGTTCGGGGACATCTTGACCAGAGGCCTCGACGGGAATATCGTCATATTTTTCAAAGTTGATGCCAGTTTGTTGCTTGGAAGGGTCATCAACCATGCCGAAAAGCTCACGCTCAATACGGGGATTAGCAGGACCGGGAATGTGCTTGCCGTCACGCCACTGACCATCTCCAGAACCTCTGGCAGAGTAGGACTGACCGCCTTCGTTGCCATCGCGACCGCCGCCGCCGTGACCGCCTCCACGGCCACTCCAACCTCCGCGACGGTTGTTCTGGAAAGGAGGAGCTCCGCCGTCGGGGCCATTGTTCCAGTTGTTCGGTCGGCCACCAGGGGGGGGGTTGTTGCTGTTGTAATAGGATTAGCCCGCGAGCTCGCATCAATTACTCGTATCGACTTATTTGGAAGAGCAGGAGCGGAAATGACTTACCCAGCCCAAGAACTGCCGTTCAAACCATTAGGAGGAAGCCCGGCGTTGGGGGGGCCAGTCATGGGAGCACCATTGGGCATAGGTCCAGGAATCGGTCCAGGCATAGGTCCAGGTCCAGAGACGGGACCGGGACCGGGACCGTTCATGGGAGCACCAGATGGGCGGTTGCGCATGTGAGGTGGGATGTATGAACGCGGCTGACCACCACCTGGGTGGCCATCGGCCAAGTTCAAGCCGCCCATGTTGAGATGATCCGCCATATTGGGATTCAAAATTTGGTGGTGTAATTTCGTGGGCAGAGGGTCAGGAAATCGGGCGTCAAACTGCTGATGCTACGAAAGTTGCAATGCGTAGACAAGAGAAAAGTCGATCGAATAATATCAAGAACTAATCTCTCCCGCAGTGAATGAAAGAGAGATGATCTGAAGGTGATACCTGTCGCTAGCGTTTTGAGGAGAGAAAAGCGATAGGACAGGGTATAAATTGGTGGTAAAAAGAGAAGAAAGGAAAGGACGTGTGCTCCTGACTCGATTTCTTCCCCAGAAAATATTACAGAAGAAGCCGATACTTGCACGATCCCTCGAAGAACAAGACTTCAAAGGAAAGACCAAGGAAAGACGGATGGTCCGTGGAAATGACCTAGATAGAAGAGATGAGAGGAGGGGGGATGAAAAGGATTTGTGAATGGAGAGACTTGAGTTGTGGGAAGGGAAAAAGGGAAAAACGGGACGGCGAGGAGTCGGTTAGAGGCAAAAAAAGAAGGTAGGGAAAATTTACTTCGCGGGTGGCCAGGATGGGCTAGTGTCCAATCAAACGAACCCAAACTCTTGGCTGTTTGACTTTTTTTTTTCCCCCTCCCCAATGCCCCTCTCTTCGTCTTGCTCTCTCTCTTCCGCTACTGCCCCGTTTCCGTTTCGTTGCCTCGTCGCTCCAGCCAGCTGCACGGCGCACGGGGCACAAGCTGCGTGCAGGCCAAGACCAGGCCAAGACCAGCTGCCCAGCTGCCCAGCCGCAGCCAGTCCGGCGCTGGGCGTCACCAGTGGTCACTCGCTGGTACTCACGTGTGGTCCGTCAGCCGGACGGACTGGGTCTGAGTCTAGATAGGTACCGGAAGGTACATATGCGCCCGCCTCGACCCCCAACGTTCAACCGACTCGAAACTCAAACGTCATTGCCAGCCGAGCCCCCATGCATTTGATGAATCTACTTACCACCTGTTCACCATTTGTGAAATTGCGGCGAAACACGCCTTAGACTTTTTTGGACACTTTGGGAATGAAGCATCATGACTGCAGCGCCCGCTGTTGTGTTCACCCTTTCACTTTATTCGTTCCCAGTGGCCGTCGGCGGTAAGAGGGGAACAACAGATAAAGTCAATGTATATCCGTTTTATGCGTTTTATGTATATGCGGGAAGAGATGATATCACGAGCGGGCGCCCTGCGAATGAAGGCATCTGACCGGAAATCATCAAGTAATGTTGAACAAGTACCTAGTGTACATTAGCTGTAGGTAGCCTTTACGGCTTCTTCGTCACAGCACTCGCTTCTTCTCGCCCGGACCTGTCCTGGCGGTAACTGCGACTCAACGTGCAGTGCACTTTGATCGGTTGTGCCTGCCGTATTATGTGACTTCAGGCACGTGCCATCAAATACGACCAGACACAACATCGTGCTTACGCAAGACTTCCCGCCTGCTGACCAGCATCGTCCGTGTTCATCATGGCACTCATCAATGAACGGAGCTTCCATGGCGTGAGTCATCTATTCGCAATAGTATGTGCCTATCTACCCCCAAACTAGCCAAGATAGTCAACAGTCAAGCTGGTGGTGTATGCAAGGTGGCTTGTGGCGGCGCTGTAAACCGTGAATTGTGGGCACGAGATGCACCAAATCGCGACCGCTGCACGGCAAGCCCTGATATGCCATACACCGTGGTCACAATCAAGCAATATGGAAAGGACCACAGACATTCACCACGAGTCTATCGCGAGAGCCTAGACGCGGAACAAGGTACTCCGCCAATCTGTTGAAGTAGGGGCGACTTGTTGCATATATCACTACAGGGTAGCAGCAACGTCTAGCCAATGCCGGTCACGGTACCTCTATCCTTTCTTGCCTTACCATCACATATCGGTAACATGTTCGGTTCAAATGTACCACACATCCTACAACTCGTCATCAAGTTTCCTCAAGCACCATTCACAGCGCGTAGACATATTCTCGATTTGAATTTGCATTTCCTATGAGAAGACGCCGTTGTATTGAATGACCTCTCTTGGTCAATAATCATGATATTAATACACGCCCTGCCATTTTCCATACCCTTTCCATGGACCCATACATAGACTACGCACTCTTTACGACCCTTTCATCATCAAACTCCATGTCGATAATTCCGTCAGCTTTGATCGCCTTGACCAACATGCCCTTGAAATCGATCGGTAACCGTCGCTTCAGCTCATCCGCGCAGAGCGACAGAAGCTTGATGCCTTGTTCGAGTGTGATGTCGGGATGATGGTGCTTATCCAAAATAGACAAGCAATAGTATCTAGGCACAGAAAATATCAGTCACCTGTCGCCAAGCAAGAATAGCCCTTGTTTCCACAAGCAGCACAGAGAAAAGCAAATGGGACCATCTATACGTACTGTGCGTAACCGTGAGCTGCATAGGGAACCTCGGCCAACGAGGCCAAGTAATCAAGCCAGTAGAGATGGGGCTTGCCGGTAATGGGATCAACCCCTCCCATTAAGAGGTTGACATTATAAGGATGACGCGATCGCAAGCTCGACGCAAGTTCGCCGCGGACAAAGTGTGCCAATCCGGAGGGAGACAAGTCGGTCTCGTTTCGCATCGAATAGAGCTGGGCATTTCTTTGGATGTATTCGGCGAATTGCACTAACACAGGGGTATGTTAGCCATCGATGATTTTCACCTGGCTGCCTCGCCATGACCCTATCGTGCCGTCCATGTCAAAGCACTTTTTGATTCTTCCAATGGATACGGTTGATGCAAAATCTTGACAACCCGCCCGTACCTGTATCACCAGCCTCTCCTGAAAACGCCATCAAGGTGTTCTTATTCAACGCTCTAGTCTTGTCGTCGGATGCTTTTAAGATCGTGACACCACGCATCGCCGCTTTGGAGGCAGCAATGATGGTGAAGTCCTTGCCCGTAATTCCCAGCAGAACCTCCCTATGTCAAGCTGTCAGTGACCCTTTGCGAATCAATGAAAACGGCAGGAATTATTGGATACTTACATGGCGCTAGCTTAAGTGGTGCTGTTGTTTTTGTGATGAGGTGGTATGAGAGGTGCGGAGTTGGAGGTCTCAAGACGAAGCTTGATTGCGTCTTTGCTTGCAAGTAAATGATGCTTTCGAGCTCGGCCCCGTCAGTCTGCTAAGCTAGGCTGTAGCGCTCCGCGTCAACGGGGGGCCTGGGACTGGAGCTTTCCTGGTCCCCTCCCCGTCCCGCTCGAGGTGCTCTCACTGCCACCTAGCCTGACCTAGCCTGCACTGGGGATTGTGCCGACAACCACCGCCCAGGCCCCGGAAGCACTATTGGCCGAACACCGCAGGGTGATTGGCTTTACAGCGGGAAGAAAGCGGGGCGGAGTGTTTTCATAGTGCTCCACCGACTACTTTTTTTTTTTTTTGTAGAGACACAGAGAGAGGAAATCCGCCAGCAGGCGCACGTTCGATACTATCATGGCGAACCTGAACCTCATATGTTAAGGTGAAAGAAAGGGAGCCAAAAACAAGAGGGAAATAGAAAAAAAAATCAAAGCGAGAAGAACGCCACGACCATGTCGTCCTTTTTCACCATACCCGGCGCCCAAAAAAAGCGAAAGCGACCTGCTGTTCCCGAAGCACCCAAAAAGAAAATCGCCCGTGCCAAAAGCACGTCTTATAGCAAGAAGCCCGCTAAGAGACCAGGCGGCGCTTCCTCTACGAACAAGAATAGCAAAAAGAAGTCAGCCAGCGTTCGGGACGAGTCTATTTCGGGAAGCGACTCGGACGACGACGACAGCTTTGACGATGACGACGACGACGACAACAACAACGCCAATGACAATGACAGTGCAGAGGACGGACAAAGTTCCGAGGACGAGGAAGAGACGGCCGCAGAGAAACGACTTCGTCTGGCGGAGCGCTATCTGGAGAATGTCAAGGAGCATGTGGATGAAGCTGGTTTCGACGCCGCCGACATTGACCGCGATTTGATTGCCGAGAGACTGCAGGAAGATGTGGCCGAGATCAAGGGCAGATTGTATCGCCAGCTCTGGGATCAATTGGCCCTGGATGAGAGCTCACAGACATTTTTCCGCACAAACACCAACTCAGTCACCTCAATTGCTGCGTGTCCACCATTCGTTTACACGGCCACCAAAGACCTCACGTTACATAAATGGAAGACGCAGCATCTTCCGCAACATCAATTTCCACAGACGACGAGGAGGAAACCCAAGAAGCCGGATGCTCCGCCTCGGAAGAGACCCGAGCTACTGGCATGGATCAAAGGAGATAAGAGAAAGAGCAAAGACCGAAACTACAAGAGACACACGGGTCAGATCCTGGCCGTGGCAGCGTCGCCCGACGGCAAGTATGTCGTAACGGGGGGCGAGGACCGCAAGATCATTGTATATGATGCCGAAACACTGCGGCCCGTCAAGGTGCTCACGCACCATCGTGACGCCGTCACGGCGCTGGTCTTTCAGCGCGGCACAAGCCAGATGTACTCTGCGTCAAGAGACCGTACCGTCAAAGTATGGAGCTTAGAGACCCTCGCCTACATCGAGACACTCTTCGGCCACCAAGACCACGTCGTCGACATTGACGCCCTCGCGCAGGAACGCTGCGTCAGTGTCGGTGCGCGAGACAGGACCGCCCGTTTGTGGAAAGTCATGGAGGAGACGCAGCTCGTCTTCCGGGGCGGCGGGGCCGACAAGAAAAACAACCCTCCGGGCGTCGACCCGCGTTCACTCCTCCACGAAGGCAGCATGGACCGCGTCTCCATGATTGATGAAGACCTCTTCGTCACGGGCAGCGACAACGGTGCCATCTCCCTATGGAGTCTCACCAAGAAGAAACCCGTCTACATCCAACCTCTCGCCCACGGCCTCGATCCAGCCCTCGATCCCCTATCGGCATCTGCCGAGGTCCATCCCGTCCTTGAAAAGGTCGTCCCTGCACCCACCCCCCGCTGGATCACGGCCCTCAAAGCTCTTCCCTACTCGGACATCATCCTCAGCGGCAGCTGGGATGGCCACATTCGGGTCTGGAAACTCACAGACGACAAGAAGAAGATTGAGCTCATCGGCCTCCTAGGCGGTCCACCTTCAAAAAACGACCACCCCAGGCAGTTGTCCTCTGCCGTCGTCACTGACGACGCAGACGAAGACGAAGAAGAAAAAGAAAAAGAAAAAGACACACCCTCCATTCTCCCCCGCGGCACCCCCCCCTCTCACCGCTCCATCCCCGGCATAATCAACGACATCACCGTCTTCGAGCGTGGCGACCGCGGCAAAGACGGCCTCTGCATCGTCGCCGCCGTGGCCCAAGAACACCGTTTTGGCCGCTGGCACGTCCGCAAGCAGGGAGTTCGAAACGGCGGCATCATCTTTGAAGTTCCCCGACTGGCACCCGCCAAGGGGAAACCTTCTCTGAACGGCAACACCAAGAACCCACCACAAGCGGAGCCAAACGACTCTTGAAGCGGAATTGAATACTTTTTTTTTCCTCAAACACAACGTTCAAACACACACACACATACACGCACACACACACACAAAAGTAGAATCATCATGTAGCGGCATCCACAGCAGAGAGCATCATCAACGAAGGAAAATCGGAGGCCATGTACATAGAACTAGGGTAGACTAGACAAGTAGAAGAAGGGAAGAACAAGGGCGCCCCCGAACAAAACCAAAAAAATCAACGCATAAACCTCTTTTTCCATTGTTAAGGCGTTTATGGTATTATCTTTTCTTTCTTGTAGTTCAATAGGATCTTTTTTTGAGAAATGATTTTTGTTGATTAGTCTGTCTTCTTTGTTCTTGTCTGCTCTTTTATTCTACATTAGTTTATTTACTCTTTTATTCTTAGTGTATCTGCTCTTTATACTTTATTAGGGGGTTTTACTCTTGTATTCTTTATTAGTTTATTTACTTACACTCTCATTCTTCACCAGTCATCTACCCTTAATTCTTCATCACTCCATCTACCCTTTATTTTCATCAGTCCATCTACTGTCATTCTTCATCAGTCCACCCACCCTTTCATTCTTAGTCTACCTACCCTTAATTCTTCATCACTCCATCTACCATTATTCTTCATCACTCCATCCCTTTATTCATCAGTCCACCACCCTTAATTCGTCATCATACCCACCCCGAGTCCATCAGCGCCCCCTTCCCCCCTCCCCACATACTCCCCCCGCACTTCTCACATTCAGCGTCACTGATAGATAAATCCCGGTAAGCGTTAAGCGGCGTATATGTGCCTGGATGAAACAAGGTTACGTCCCACCCCCAACGCGTCGAGGAGCTGGATTGGAGAAATCCCGAAGCTTGAAAGCAAAGCAATGATATACATATGTAAAAGGGCGTTTTTACGAGGACTGAACCTTCCGCTTGCTGTTCGCTTTGCCTTTACGACCTGGTGCTTTTGACTAGGCTAGGGGAATATCTACGTGGCAGGTCACGCCGAGGCATGACTATTCTTGTCTTGGTAGCGCTTGCATTCATAATCTATGCAGCTAGAAAGCGATATTCCGTAATGCAATACACATGATACGCGCCTCGTAAGTGCTCCTCATTGTATAATCATGAAACAAAAAGACCTACATTTATTCCAAACGCCGACCCCATCGCTATGTAGAAATTGCCTGCCCCCCGCCCGTCTTCTCTTCTAAGAGGCGTGTCCGTCTCGCTCATAGATAACGCCGTTCCGCGTACTGTTTCCACACATACGGTCTGCCACAAGCATAAAGACGTCTCATGCCCCCCCCCGCCCGTCTTCTCTTCCAAGAGGCGTGTCCGTCTCGCTCACAGATGACGCCGTTCCGCGTACTGTTTCCACACATACGGTCTGCCACAAGCATAAAGACGTCTCATGCCCCCCCCCCCTTTCCTGATTCGGAAAGTAGGTGCGCGGCCTTTTCCTCTAATTCACTGATTCAATGATTCATGTCAAGTCCACGGAACGTTCGATGCCATCGTATTTGGCTTGCTGTCTTGTAGTCATTGGACTCGGACTTGACCTCAAAGGTTGCATCAGAGATGATGACGAATTCAATTGCTTGACCGTCTGTCTTGCCGACCTGCTTTTCGTAATCGACATCACTTCTTCCACGTCTGTGGGTGACTTGATGGACGTGTTCTTGAGCCGCGTCTGGGTTTGCTGTCCTTCAGCCTCAGATGATGAGGCGGGCAGAGTTTCCACAAGGTCTTGCTTAGTCAAGTCTGAGTCCTTGACCGAAATGGTGCCAGCAAGATTTGTGGTTCTCGATGCTGCTTTTCCGCTTTGTATTGATTCATGTCTCGTTATACCCAGCGTACCAACAGCACCATCCTTGTCCTTGTTGCGCGTGTTTGCATCAATCTGAGGAGCATCCGGCGGCGGCTTTGCTACTGCCTGCGTTGCAGAGTTTCGAGCATCATGTCCCACAGCCAGCTGGACGACAGCCGGAGATGAGGGTTGAGAACCAGTCATCACATTGGAGGAACCAACAGGCACTTCTGCGACTGTCGGTATTCTGTCTGGCGTCAAAGATACAATCTCGGCCGCTTTGCCAGGTGACAGTTTTGCTTTTTTGGCAAGAGCCTTTTTTTGGGCATTAGCCGTCCGCTTCTGCTCCTTTTCTTTGAGTTGGCGCTCGTGTTGTTCGCGCTGCATCTCAAACAATAAGTCGCGAAGCGATTGCCTTATCTGAGATGGCCGGATGTCCCACCCCAGGGGCTCGCGTTGAAGCAACTTGCGGACCGTTTCATCAGGGGTTTTCAATAATTCTTCCATATATCCCAGAATGAATACTCCACAGTCGCAAAAGTTGTCTTGTTCAGGAATCTTCTTTGCAGTCACGCCATGTGGAACCTTGACCAAGTCAACGCCCCTTTTATCTTTGGCCTCCGCAATAAGGTACTCCCTGAGTATCCTGCAGGTTGTAGGGTGGGCACTAGCTAATGAATCTAATGTGATAATCTTTGGTGCTCTTGGATCATCGTTGCGCTGAGTTGCTGTGCTCGCTTGAGAACCTGGTGTTGCCATGGTTTTCAACATCGACGACGAGTTGGGCGATGTTTTTGGAGAGCTCGGAAGCGAGCGAAGAGTCTCAAGGTCCGCATGTTTTGACTTCGTTTTTGGCTCCGTGTCGCCGTCCCGGATGGTAACGTCGGACATGTCTTGCTCGATGGCTGCTATCCTGGGTGACGAGCCTTCGACATGCCCAGGATTGCCTTCGCTACCACCTTCCTGGGGTATTCCGCTGACAGCATTGGGCACGTTGCATATGACTGCCAGGTACCAGTGTGCGTACTCGTTGACTGGCACTACGATGTAGTCGTATGAGAACAAGTCGACCTTGGCTGTCCAAGCTTTGACACCATCGTAGTTGATTTTTCCCTTTGTAGACTTGAGTTTCTCGAAGAAGAAGGTATTGAAGAAATAAACCTTACTTATAAGCTCAGGTCTCTCGCTTTCCAACTTGGATTGCAAATATCGAATATAGAAGCTGATGAGGTTGTCGTTGAGAAATTCACCTTCGTCCAACCTGAGAATGTCGTCACCATCAACCGTTGCCCTGTTTTTTCCAGTGGCGGGAAACACCAGGGATTGATGCCACTGTGCCCTCCAATCCGGATTTTCATCGGTCCATCGTTCTGGATCTGTTTCTTGCGGAGTATGGACAGGAGAAGACCTTCGAGTCCGCCTAGTAACTGGCGCCTTGACCACGGCAGCATCGTGTTCTACCGGAGTTTCGATCGACACTGCTTGTGGATTTTTCGTAGCCTCTCGCATTTGATCCACCAGTTTCACTGTTCCTGGATGAGATACGGCAATGGTATCCTCTTTGTCGCTTTGCCGATTTTGAAGAACCATTCCCGCGTCATTCTGACGTGCACTTGGCGTAGAAGTCATACTAGGCCTGGGAGGTACCAATGGGCGAACAGAGTTCATGTTGTCGCGATATTTGTTGGCCGTGTTCCAGGCCTGCTCCCATTTGATCTCGAGTTCACGCCTGAAAAGAAGGCATTAGCCCATTGTCCAGTTTCAAAAGAACGTCCTTGCGAGAAAACAACTTACTCGGCCACCTCTACCAATCGATGTTTTATTGACTCGGTAAGAATCAAAACATCCCGATGATCCATCAATTCTAGCCACAAACTGCTTTCGAAGTGGGTCGACCGTGGCCTCACCACATGTACGAAATGAGTTTGGTTGGCTGCGTGCTCTATCTTGGTGACCTTGTTCAAGTCAATGGCCAACCAGTCCAAGGGGCTTCTTGCGACTCGCGTGCACAATGGTGACAAAAGATGTGGTGTTGCACTGTCAGCTTGCTGGAGAAGAAGTGCGCTTTCGTCTTGATGGCCAGAAAATATGTGCTTTCCAGAGACGGCCCTTCTCACATGAACTTCTAGTAACCTTGTCGCGGACACTGGGGCGTGAGAGGGTTTTGGACGCGGCTTCAGAAATTGAGTGGGCCGAATGTCGCCTCTGGTCGGTGTGTGTTTTGGATCGAACCGGTCGGAGAAGTCTGTGCGCCGTTTCTGTCGATGATGGGCCTGGCTCAATTCATCTTCTGAATCTATCGACTCTACGGATTGATGGATTCGAGGACGCTTGAAATGTGGACTGATTGTTTTTTCCGTCCGAGATGCCAATCTTGATCGTTTCGGGCCTATCTGTACAAGATCAGAGCGAATGCGTGACGGCGGCGGATCGGCTTCGGTCAGGAGGATATCGGGAGTCTCTGATGAGTCTGGGTCCTTCAAGAGGTCTGGATTGCCGAAGCCCTCGTTTTTGCCTTTGGCGAGATCGTCGTCGAGTGAGCTTTGTAGTTGGCGGCTCAATGAGGACCGGCTTTTTCTCGTTCTGGATCTCCTGACCGCATTGGTCTTGGGCTGAGCATGACGGAACTCTTCCACGCCAAGTCGTGCGAGCTTTGATTTTCCGGTGCTGGAATTGCTTCTGAAGTCATACGGATCTTCTTGAGAGCCATCGATGAAACTCAAGTCGTGGGTTTCGTTTGCACGAGGTCGCTTGGGCGGTGGAAAATAGCGGCTAACCGAGGAGTCTTGTGCGTCGTTGGGTTGATATCGTTTTGTACGAGGCCTTGCGCCAGGAGAGTATTGCTGTGTCGGAGGATAGGGAGGATTCGTAAGGGTATTCAGACCTCCCGCCGCAGAACTATTGATCTCTCTCTATGGGAAGACCGGATCAGTCTGATGCCTGTTCAAGCGCAATGATTTCCAAGCCACGTGCGCGTCTTACCAGCCATGCTTGGGGCATTTTATCGCTAGCAGTCCTAGTACGAGGAGAAAAGGTAAGCACACGAAGGAAAAGAGGTATGCATACGAAGGAAAAGAATCGGGACTGGGGGTCTGGAAACAGAAAAACAAACATACCCATAGTCAGGGAAAGAGTGCGCCTCGGAATAGTACCGTGCAAGCGGACTGCATTGGGGATGAGTAAAAGAAAAAAGAGCGCAGATATTGTGGTGTATCCGAGTCAAAACATACTCGCATGAAGATGGTCGGCGCCTCTTCTTCCCAGAATTGGCCTTTAAGTCAAGAGCTTTGCAGTCTTGAGAGCTCTCCAGTTTTGATACGCCGTCAATCTCGTGCTGCACGACGACAGCTTCACTCGGACAAGAGGGCGGCAGACTCGAGCAGGCAGACGTGACATGAAGTCGTTGTTGAGGTTTGGGCAACGAAGCCGATGATTTCTGCACCGGTCTTGGTATGAGTAGTGGGGCCAAGCAGCGAAGAGGCAGGGTGCAGACGGGCAGACGGTCCAATGAAAAGGGAGAAAGCAGGGGAATTCGGAAGTGACTGGCTGGTGGTGGTGGGTGGTGGGTGGGTGGACCGAGGTTTCGAGCGGGTCCGGCTACCAAGTGACGGACCAAAGCACGACTGGAAGACACAATCACATACCATGTACATACACGCCACGCACGCGGCTGCGCCTTGTGGATGGTTCAGCCCTTCAGCCACACCACCAGACATCAGAGCCATCTCGCAAGGCAACGAAGCGCACGGAGAAACACAGAAATCGAAAGCGAGACTTGCCTGCTGGGGCGGCGAGACACGAACCGGAACAGCGCCAGTCCGTCTGGGTCGTCTGGGTCGTCAGCTCGAATCAAGAGGGGCCTGGGACCTGGAAAGCGAGAGCGGGCAACGCAAGGGATGTTTGATGGATAAAAAAAACGGGAGGAAGATGGACGAGATATGAAAGCGCTAGAGGCAAGAAAGCTGGCGAGAGTGATGGGAAAGCTGTGGAAATAAAAGAGGCGCCGAACTCTGCGCACTTGATGAGAAATGAGAGGGGAGAATGGCAACCAAACGAGTCCTTTTCTCGATCGAAGCGGCGTGCCCCTTGGTGTGCCCCTTGGTGTGCCCCTTGGTGCGCCTGTGCCATGTCTGGCCAATCTATCAATGGAACAATGGGCATGCCGAAAAAGTATCGAGCGTATTGTAATTGTTCATTGTATATGAACATGACATTGAATGCTTCAGTGTTGCTGGGTTGTTCTTTTGTCTGTTCCAACCGCATCTGTCTTGACAGTTGAAGGTCAGGGTTTCCTCTTCAACCTGGAGCTGCTGAAGAGGACCAGGGGGGGGGGGGGGGGGGGGGGGCAGTCAAGGCAAGGATAGGATAGGATAGGATAGGATGGGTCTGGTCTGTTCTCCTTGCTTGCTGGCGCTGTCGGAGATAATGCACACGCCATCTGGATTCGTTGTGCACCGTGGCGGACAGTCTTCAGTACGATCGGCGAGCAGCGGTGTCATGCGCAACAGGCCGGGAACGGACGTGTGCCATCAATTGTTGTTGATGTGGAATTCATGGCATGCGTGGGACCTTGTCACACCACTCACTGCCTGGCTGTTCAGTCGAGGCGCATGCCGACTTGACTGAAGCGGCGGGCTCTGGGAAGCATTACTTACGAATGCAGCTGGCCAGAACGAGCCAGCCAAGGCCAAACAAAGGGTGTCGCCAACATCAATCATGACCGTCAGCTCAACCTACGGATTCCATGTGCTGGGCCGATTATTAGACGACGACGACGACGACGACGACGACGTGGGGGGGTTCTTGGGGCTCACAGCCCCGGTCTGGTGGCTGGAGCTTAATTTTTTTGGCAGGGACTGGGCACCTGTGGGCTCCATCCATGTCGGCCCCTGAACAGAGGGATACGTGTGTTCACCAGGCTGGACATGGGAGAGCTTCCTGCCTGCCTGCCCGCGCAGGACGAGACGAGACGAGACGAGACAAGTCTGCATCATCATCGAATAGATGGATGCAACAGCACGGGATGACATTCCAATGTGCTCGTGTACGCATGTGTGTGTACCTGGTTCTCTGTGTACGCCCAGGCGTTTGTGCGAGTTGAACAACTATTCCTCCCACAATATGGATGGAAAGGACTGCCATGGTCAACAGGCCAGATATGGAGTCACCAGCGAGACCAGCGGCAGCGGCAGCGGCAGCGGCAGCGACGACCGACTCACAGTGCAAGTCGGCCTGGCTGGTGCCCCCCCCCCACTAGCCTGCGCGGCCTGCCCAGACTGCGCGCGTCCGTCCAGCTGCTGAGCCGGTGCCTGGGCCGGTGCCTGTGCAGGTGCCTGTGCAGGTTGCCTGTCCTGGCTGGTCCATTTTTATTATCTTCCCCATCGTGCAATGCTGGCCTCGAGAAACTCCCCTTTGTTGAACCGCCAGGCCTGTTGATCTTTTCCTTCTCTCATTTGAGCCAGACTCATCCGCTCGTTTCTTCTTCTTTGTCGACAGGTGCAATTGAAAACCGTCTACTCCTTACTGCTCTATCTGCTCTACCTGCTTCGCCTCGCCCGTCAACATGGCTGCGCAGTCTGGCATTGAGGCCTCCCTGGCCAAGATCATGGAGGTTGTGCTGAAGCAGGTACGTTTCTGTTTCGTCTGCTCTTGCTTGTATGCGAGGTGCCAATCGACATGACACGGTATCCGGCATCGTCAAGGTCAAGCGTCACCGGACACCAGGACAACCGGGCCCCTGACGCTCCTGGAGCACCTGGAGCACCTGGCGCACGCTCCTGGAGCTCCAAGACCAGGCGAGCCGGCCGGCTCTGGGAGCGAGCGATGCTGCACTCGCCTGCAGCCCACCAGTAATCATGACCGCGATGGATGCCGACTGCAGCACACATCATGGCATCTCTCGTCTTTTTGTCTTTTTGTCTTTTCATTCCCGACCTCTCTCTCTCTTCCCCTTCTTTCCCTTTTTCTTCCTTCCTCTCTTATTGACCAACATGTAGAACGAAGAACTGTCAGAGCTGCGCCAGGAATGCACCCAATTGCGACAGTCCAACGCCGAAATCTCCTTGCTTCTTCGAGACTCTTTTCTAGTAAGTCTTGCCGTCGCCAGCTGCCACTCCTTTCTGCCCGTTGCCTGCTCCTCACACGCACTGCATCACCTCATCATCACGTTACTTACATGGGCTTCCCGTCCGACCTTCAGCCTCGTCGCGACAGCTCGGGGGCTCTGGGTGTCTTCTCACCTGGCCCCGACAGCTCGGTGCGATCCTTCAGTCCTCATCCTATCCCCAAGCTGTCTCCCACTACGAGATACATCCCGCCACCTTCGCCCAGCCCCCAGTGGACTGTCCCTGCCATGGACCGAGAGGTCGATGGCTTCTACGTCATTATTCCCGCCGGTGGTGCCGGCACCCGTCTCTGGCCTCTGTCACGAGAGAACCACCCCAAGTTTCTGCTGGACATTGATCTCTCGGGACGCAGCTTGCTCCAATCAACATGGCGCCGTCTTGTCCCTCTGGCAGGTGCCAGCCGCATGACCGTCGTTGCTGGCCCCAGCCACTCGGATTCCATCATGAAGCAGTTGCCGCAGCTCGAGAGCTCCAACCTGTTCACAGAGCCCGGTCCCAAGGATTCCATGGCCGCCATTGGTCTCGCCGCCGCCGTTCTCCTGCACCGCGACCCCGACGCCGTCATCGGATCCTTTGCCGCCGATCACATGATTGCCGGCGAGGATGCCTTCCTCAACTCCGTCACCGAGGCCGTCAAGGTCGCCAAAGAGGGCTTCCTCGTCACCATTGGCATCGCGCCTTCGTACCCTGCCACTGGTTTCGGTTATGTGAAGCTCGGAGACAAGCTGGATGTTCCTAGCGCGCCCACCGCTCGTCTCGTGAGCTCTTTCAAGGAGAAGCCCGACGCCTACACGGCTGCCAAGTACCTCTCGTCTGGTAACTACCGCTGGAACGCTGGTATGTTCGTCACCAAGGCCTCCACCTTGATGGAGCTTGTCAAGGAGTACGAGCCCGACCTGCACGCCAGCTTGACCAGAATCGCCGAGGTTTGGGAGGACAAGACCAAACGAGAAGCCATCCTCAATGAGGTGTGGCCCAATCTGGAAAAGCTGGCCATTGACAACGCCATTGCCGAGCCAGCTGCTGCTGAGGGCAAGGTTGCCGTCATTCCCGCCACATTTGGTATGTTTTCCCCAGTCTTCTGCTCTGTCTTGGTCTTTGACCCCAAGTCACTCCGTCTTGTAGAGGCATCATGCTTACATGACACTTTCTCATCCAGGTTGGGACGATGTTGGTGATTTCTCCTCACTCGCCGAAATGCTTCCCGCCGAAGTCAACTCGCCCAGGGTTTTGGGAGACCGCAATCTTGGTAAGTATAGTTACACGCGTAGTCCTCACTCCATATCAAGGCCTGCCCTTGAAGGTCCCCTTCCCACTTATTGACCTGGAGCTGATGTTGAAAACTGCAGTCGTTGCTCAGCAAGCCGCCGGTGGTATTGTCGTTCCCGGATCCGGCCGTTTGATTGCTTGTCTAGGTGTCGACGATCTTGTCATTGTCGATGTCCCCGACGCTCTCATGGTCACCACCCGTGCTCGTGCGCAGGAAGTCAAATCTCTTGTTGCCAACTGCCGCAAAGCTGGCTTCAAGAATCTCATGTAATGCCTTGCAGCATGAGTTGTGTTGAGAGTTTTTGAAAATGATGCAGTTTGCAATACGGGATACTGCCTTACCAAAAAAAAAAATCAAAAAAAAAGAAAAAGAAGAAGAAATAATCGGCAGAAACGGCAGAAATGGGGCCTGGGAATGGAACAAAAAAAATGGCACGGGGCGGGAGGTAGCCATTGACAGGGTCAGCGCACCTAAAAATAACAAAAGAGGTAGCTGTGTACATTAGCTTTGTATCTTCACTTTTATTGGGAAATGTAACCATTTTGATACCACTCCATTGTTTAGAGTTAAAAGACCATGGCGCGCTCTGCTGTGGCACCGCAAGCGCATTGCGAACGGAACGAGCCAGAACGGGAAGCTCCAGACCAGCCATGGTTCCGCCCCACACGTGCTCCAAGCCCGGACTCAACGACTCCATCCATGCCTGCAAACTGTCATCATCGGGATCAAGATAACCCATCCACGTCGTCTCTCTTCCCCGATTGCAGGCAAGAAATTGCCGCTCGTCCGCACCGAATCCACCCACAGAACCTAAGCTTGAAAACGACGACGACGACGACGACGACGACGGTACCAACGAAAGAAAGAAAAAAGAAAAAGAAAAAGAAAGCGCTGTTTCCCTCCCCCCCCCGAGCTAGCGCGCGCGCGCAACACGCAACCAATCATGCACAGCTCCTTCACTCGTATCCAGAATGTGTTTGGCTTCTTCACGACGGTAGCCTGCGTGCTAGCGGGCTTTATTGCCGCGACGGATCTGCTCGCTGTGCGGAAACCGAGCGGGAGTATTGTTCCTACGAATATTCAGGTGTATGTGCGTTGTCGAAGGGAGAAAAGAAAGAAGAAAGAAGAAAGAAAGCAGATACAGGATATATCGTCGCTGTAGATTTTCCTCTTGAATGAAAAACGAAAGGAAAGAAAAATCATGAGTAAAGAACACAATATAAACTAACACAAAACTCCCCCTCCCTAGAGTCAAAGGCCGCCCGCACTACTACTCGTCCAAGAAAGAAGAATACGCCATCATCAAGTTCTCTCTTGACGCGGACCTCTCTTCCCTGTTCACGTGGAACACGAAGCAGCTCTTCGTCTACGTCACGGCCGAATGGCCTTTGGCGGGCACCAACGCCACCAACTCGGCCGTCATATGGGACAGCATCATCACGAACCCGAGCGCAGACCACCTGCAGAACATTGGGCCGGTGGGGATGAAGAAGCTCAAGAAGAGTGCCGAGGGGAAAACCATTGATCCGAGTCGGTATGTTGAGAAAAAGGGGTAAAAAGGGAAAAAAAAAAAAAAGAATACCCGGCCTTGTTTTATGAAATAACCTTGTCCATGCTCGGGGGGGAAGATGAACATACGGGGACATTGAGATGACGCACACAAAGAGCAAATAACTAACTTTTTCTCCTCCCCCCCAAAAGCGGCCTCTTGAAACTCAAGAACCAGCGTCCAAAATACCAAATCACCCACCCGTCCGGCAAGGTCGCCCAAGTCGACAACGTCACCCTCCGGCTCCGCTACAACGTACAGCCCTGGGTCGGCTTCCTGACGTGGAACATGGCCGAGAAGCTAGGCTACTGGTGGCCCGTGGACGGCGGCGTCAGCGAGCCGTTTGAGTTTCCTGCCGTCAAGGTCAAGGGCGCGGATAAGAAGACGGGGAAGGCGAAGAAGGCGTAGAATGGGATGGGAGGGTGACGAGAACGGAGACATGGAGAGATATGGAGAGAAATGAGAGAGACATGGAAAGAGAAATGAGAGAGAGTATAGGCTAGACACAAAAAGGACAGTCAGTGTCCGGGTTGGGAAAAAAGCTCATAGGTCGTCATCCAAATGAGGACCTTCTTGGTCTTGACATGGCACCATGTTGCGTTGAGTGGGATATGTCATACGCTTGTCATGTAAATCTATCTACATGTGCGTAGTACCGTATTAAAAGTAACGATGAACAGAGACCATACTCGTCCTTGACGCCAAACATTAACCAACACGTAAACATCCGTTTCTATAAGCAATATCCCTCATGCACCTATTCATCTATACATCACACCATCAAACCGTCATGCATGACAGCCAACACTCGTACATATCCGTGCTGACGGGTCCGTCCTGCCGACGCCCATTATACATGTCAAGATCGCTGTGGTAAATACTTTTATCCTCACACAATGCCCCCGACAATGAAGATGAAGAAAGGATGGAAATAGTACAGAGTTCGTTCAGCCCTGAGTCGGAGCAGCTTGGGGGACTCCACCTCCATTGCTGCTGCCAGCTCGTCCTCCTCTTGGGGGTCCTCCTCTTGAGGGTCCTCCACGTCCTCTACCTCCGCGACCACGACCACGCCAACGACCATCTCCGCCTCCACTGGCAGCCCCGCCGCGCGAGCTGAACGAGTTCAAGCTCGCAGGAGGGGGGACCTGGTTGTACTTGCCTTGCTGTTCTCCATTATGTTGACCTTGGAAGCCGCCTCGACCGCGGCCACGACCACGGTCACTCTGCGCAGAGGCCGACGGTGTGCCATTCGGGTTGTTACGATACACCAAACTGCTATGAAGCAGATTGGGCACCTTGCCGTTTCCGTTTCCGGTCCCGTTTCGGTTCCCGTTTCCATTTACATTCCCATCCCCATTCTTGTTTCCATTGCCGTTGTGGTGACCTCTGCCCCTACCAGGGGAGCTTCTACCAGGCGCGCCGCGTCCGCTGCCGCCATCGACAGCGCCTCTCCAACTGCTGTTGAGAGCTCCTCTCCAACTGCCACGGAGAGGTGCCGGCGCTGCGGCGTCCTTGTACTGGGGCACGCCCACGGGTCCGTAGAATCCTGTCCTCAGCGTGGAAGTCGCTTGCTTCTGCTGTGACTTGCTCGACGCGGAAATGACCTGCTTGTTTGTAATGTTTAGGACGGACGATGCTGCCACGGTTTGCCCTCGGAACATGGGCGCTCGGTCGCCTAGAGTGGTTCCGCTCATGAAAGAGATGTCCCAGACGACATCCAGGAGAAGGGCGGTAGCAGTTCTACTGATACCAACGACCGTGCCGCTTGTCGCCAGTGGAACCTTGCCCGCGTCGGCGGCAAAGGTAACACGATCACCCAAGCTGAAATTCTGATTCCCCAGGACAAGTTCCGCGTCAGACGGCTTCAGAATTGCAGCTCTGGGAACTCCCTTGAACTTCTTGATTTCAAAGTCTTGGGCGGCTTGATAGACCTGCTCTCCTGCTGCAGCCAGCGCCATGACGACATCGGAGTCGAGCTGCTCTGCTTCAAGGGGCACTGTTTCGAATTTCGATATCTCTTGCTGCTTCAACCATGCCACTATGTCCTTCACTCGCTGGGATGCAACAGCTGGGTCCTTCCACAAATCGGTTTCGCAAACTTCGCTTCTTTGTGGCTCACGCTGAATGGCCGCGAAGAAATCCGGAAAGGCCACCATGTAATCAGCAATCAGCTTTATAGCCAAATTGCTAAACTCCCAGCCGCTGTTAGACTTTCGAGAGTAGCCCAGAACTTTCAGTTTCCGGGCCTCGAACTTGAGTTTGAGTCCGAGATTAAGCTTCAATCCTGCCAATGTACTGATTAGATACGCTGACGTGATCCTGCTGAGAATCAGAGGGTGTATGCTTAGTTGCTTCGCAACAGTGAACGATGGCGTGTAGGGAATGCTGCGCTCGGCCTCAAAGATGATATTTTTGGCAAATTCGCGTTCCCTATTCTTGGGTACCGAAACCACCACCTCGGTTTTGCCATTGACGTGCCCGGTCACCTCGAGTGGCCGTCCGAATGCAAAGCCACTCAAGAAGAAAGCTCGCGTGCCCAGTGGAAACTCCTCCTCCATTGGGAGAGCCTTTTTCTCAATAAACCGCTCGTCTTCGTTCACGACCTCGTCGACAATCGTCTGCGACGCGTAGAGGCTGCGAACGCTAGGATTTTCTGCGTATTCTTTGATCAAAGCACCCTCTTCTGTCTTGATCAATCCCTTCAGCATGTGAACCTGCACAAGACACTCTACCTGCCCAATACACACACCCAATCGTTTGGCGTGCCAGCTCTCCAGGAACTCAGCTTCCTTGAGAAAATCGGCAGCCTCTCGGTTGGAGTGATCCCTAGTCACTATGTCCTTTCCGTTCTCGGAAATCTCGTAGGTGAAGAGTTCGTCTTGCACCTTGACAATTTTAGCCTCCTGGAGAAAGGGATAGCCCACATAGCACTGCTGACCCAATTTGGCCTTAAACGTCTCGATACTCGTGCGAAACTGAGTGTCAGTCAATGTAACAACGACGCTGGGGTTTTTGCTGTCCTGCTGGAAGACCTTGATTCCATAGCCCTCGACAAGTTGTGCGCTGTATGGCAGTGTGTGCAGTGTTGGAAACCCGGCAAGGGCTTCAACCTTGATCAAAGCTCCGCTGGTCAACCCAGAAACGTATTCAAGGCCATCGATAGACGGGAGGTCAAAAATGTTTTCGACGCAACGGCAGTTCGAAACTTCCGGGAAAATGCCTGGGAGGGGAGAGGGGTAGGTGAAGCTGACTTCGGGCGAGTATGTGAATTTGAGAGGTACACCGAATCCATTTCGAGCCTTTTCGTCGGGCTCCAAGTCGTCGTTCTTGGTGGCCATTGCATCGAGCAGTCGCTTTTCGTCAATGAAAGGGATCTTGACAACAGCTTCCCAATCCATCTTTTTCCCATTCATATCCAGTTCAAAATCTCTTGGGTAGAAATCAATAATTGATGAATTCGGATTTGTCATGAGATCATGATAAACTTTGGGCACGATCTTCTTACTCCTGTCTGGCAAGACCCCCATGAGTTGCTCGTAAGGTCTGAAAGGCTGACCCTTTTTGAAATTGAGATCAGCTCCCAGGCCCTTGACAACATCTATACCAGTTAGTCGAGAACAAAAATAAAAAAAGCTGGTTCGGCAAACATGTTCGTTTCTTACCGGATATCAGTGGAGCATAATGGTAACCGTAGAACCAAGGCCATGAGGCTATGCCCTTGTAATAGTAGAACAACACCCACTGAAGTCCTTGCACATAATTTTCGCAAAGACTCTTCTGCTCTGAGTCATATTTCTCCGATTCCCATTCTGGGAATTTTTGGAGGTAATACTTGGTCTTCCATCCAGCGTATTTGTCTTGATAAAGCTTTTCGTAGTGCTGTTTAGCATCCTCTGCGGTCAAATCGACGACCGTGGCGTTATCATAGGATTTAATCACACGGAAAGCAGCATAAGTTCCTTCTTCTTCCTCGTCATCATCCTCGTCATCATCGTCACCTTGTGGGCCAGATTTCGCGGGAAATGAAAGCACGAGGTGACGATTAGCTTCCTCGTCCTCCTTGGTTGCCCAGTCCAGATGCATGGCATCCGCAATATCCTGTACAAACTTGCGATCCGCGGCTTTCAGTCCGAATCCGAGATCCAATGGCTCATTAGACCGTGTCGAAACAAAAGGACGAATTTTTTGTCTCCACAGGTCGCGCTGAGCTGATGTAATGACCAGTTGACCAGTTTTCGCACTGTTGTAGCTCGCTCCGTTCTTCGCTTCCAACCTCTTCTCCATTTGCTTAGACACAAACCATTTTTCGTCTGAAATGTCCTCTTCAAATGAAAAAAGCTCCAGCTTGCTGAGCTCAGTCAAGAGCTTGTCCAGACGACGCATGTTGATAACGCCGTTCTCATTTATGTATCCGTCGCATGTAGGTAGCACAGTCTTGTAGATTCTAAACATGTTTGCCAATGCGCCTTCGTTGATATGAAGGCCAGGGAGATTGGGCAAGAAATCATTACCGACGAAAAATGCCATTAAAATGAAATCATCAATAACTCTTTCGAGGTCAAATGAGAACGTCAGGGCACCGTCCTTATGCAAGTCCTGAAACTCCATTTCCAAGTACTCTCGCACGATACATAAATGGAGCAAGTAAAAATTTTGGTGTTCAAGCTCCTTGGTTTTGGTCTTTGAAGGCCGTCCGAATGTGACTTCTTCGCGGAGAAGGCAAAAGTGCGGGTCATGACTGAGCAAGCCTAACATAATCAAGTCTGCATCCAATCCGTACAGACAATGTCGCACGTTTTGGTTGTAATTTGGCTGCGCCTTGGCATTTCGAATGTATTCCATGATTTTGTGTTCGCCCTCGCCGGGGACTTCATGGCCGGAAAGAACAATTTCGCATCCTTGCCAGTCTGTATCCTCCGAAACCTTCTTGTTGACGAAGTATCGCAGCTGTCGTGACAGCTTTGCCATAAACTCGGTTCCTTGACGACTGTCAACGAAGACTCGGGCATAATAAGTAGTAGGGGACAAGATTATGTACCTGGAGTAATACAATTGCTATCAAATGCTTCTTCTTTCGGCATCTCGATACCTTCCTTTATAGCCTTGTCACGGGCTACCTCGACGTCCAGTGCAGTACGAAACCGCCGGGCTCGTTGCTGGTTCATCTTCGCTCGCGGAGCGACACCATCGATGGCCATAAAAAACAGCTGCTTGGGTTTGATTTTCCCAAATAAGTGCTCGATATAGTTGAAGATTCTGATGAACATTTCTTCTTCGCTAAGGCGAAACGATACATCTTCTCCGGCATCCTTGTGCGTGCAGTTATGGATGATGCCATTCATATCAAGCTGAAACAAGAACGATTAGCGAGTTGCGTGCGACAACGACGAGCATGGGAGGAGGGATGCCGAACGTAGAGACAATCAAACTCAGGTATTCTATTCTCGGCAATCAGTTGAGAAATAGCAGGATACCGCTCGGAAAGCCACCTAAAAAACTTGGGAACACTGCAATACAGGTCAGCGTCACTTATGTTTCAATTCGCAGCATGTACAGTACACTTACCCCATGACGGCGATGGAGGACAATCCACGGCCCGAACACGTTTATTTGAAAAGTAGTTGTAGATGTAAAAGAAGAATTTAGAGAGGACGGGATTTCCGCTCCAGGAAATCAATACGCCCGATGGGGTGCTGCACTCTGGCGCAAAGATGAACAATGCTCGCTCGACAACTTCAATATGCCAGCTGTCTCGTGCGCCTGGGGGGACCGAGAGTAAGGAAAATTGGACGATTTTAAGGGCGCGTAGCAGGCAGAAGCTGTTTGCGCGGTCGTTTGGCTAGAAAGAAGACAGAGAAAGTCCCGGCGAGGGAGAGCTGAAAGTCTGGTGAAATATGGTGGCATGTTCATCATTGACCAAACGGCCTGGCCAATGTGGGGTTGGGGATGGACAACCAAAGCAGCTCCAAGTTCGAAGTGGGGTCCGCGTCCCGATTCCCCACGAGGAAGAAGCTCAACAAGGTGTGGCGGCAGTGCATGTGTATGTACATGGTACATGGTACATTGTGCATTGTATATCGTGCCTTTGGTCTTCGGTGATGTATCTCTTCCTCACCTCCGTTGACTTTCTCCAATCATGCCTGATCAGACGCTTTTGTTCAAACTTTTTTTTTAAACTCACTTCAGCCCTGGTCATTACGTCTTGTAAACGACCGCCCTTATTGCAGTTCTCATCCCGTGTGTCATCCTCTGACACGGCTATCTACAAACGCTCTGTCTCTTGTTTGACCTCTTCCTTCACCGTCTTCAAGTTCATATCCCTGATACCAAACATGAAAATCAGCATTGGCACCATGCAAGCCGTAGAGATAACGGCAAGCAGAGACATGGAGTCGCGGTATGCACGATCAATGGCTATCCGAACCGCGGTTCCCTCAGCGTATTTCTTTGCAACGACGAGGGAACCGAATATTTTGCTCGCTGATGAAGTCGCGTCTGCCGGAAGGTATTCGACCAGCTTTCTATTCAACGTAGCTCGCCAGATCGCACCGCTCATACTGCCATTGTTTGTGGATTAGTCGGTTGAATTGATAAACTTTCAAGCTTTGATGCGAAGGTCAGTCCTGTCCGGGAACCTCACCTCTCTCCAATGGCAGCACCAACGTTCATCACTGCAAGAAATAGTGCGGTTGCCATGGACAAGTCCTGGTCGGGCACGTCACATTGAACAGCAACCAGTGCTGCAGTATGATGCAGGCCACGGGCAAGACCCAACAAAGATCGAGCGACTACTATTGATGCCCTGTCTGCGATACCTTCATCTGCCACACTCGTAAATCGAATCATCAGGCCCTGTCCGAGCATTCCAAGTGGAACTCCGACATAAATCCATATCAGTGGACGTCTTGACCATCGGATGGCAAACCCCGCCACCAGCCGTGCAACCTGGAATGCTATAACAACGGCATTGCTATCTTCTACGTTAGATTCATGATTCATGATGCAATACGCGCGGTTTGGTCACATACTTGACGAGCGACGCATCTGCTGGGGTATACCCGCCTGCGACCTGGAGGAAGCTCGGAAAGAAGGCCTTGTAAAGAGAAAACGACAGGAAGTCAAAGAGTCCCAATAGGCACGCAGCAACGGTGGTTCTTCGTCGCAACAGAGACAACGGAACGATTGGTTTCTTTGCGTGCCAGCCATCCCAGATGACAAGACACACCAGGCAGGCCGCCCCAATCGCCAACATTGCGATCAACGACGGGCTATGCCATCTATCAGAGTGTGAAGACCCCGTCAGTGACAAAGGTATAAGAAGAAGAGCCAAGCCCGCTATCAAAAGAAGAACGCCGACCAGGTCCAGCTCAACCCAGATATAGCTAGCCGCTCTTGACCACATACGACGATTCTTTTTCTCAACTGTGGGTGCACACGCCACTCCATACGCTTTCATTGCCTTGTATTGAAGCACAAGCAAAAGAGCCACAAGTGGTGCTGCACATGCCGGAAGCACAATAGCAGATATGCCATAACCCCAGCGCCAACCGGCTACTTCAAGGATCTTTCCTGCAGCAATACTTCCAGCGAGCAGGACCACGATACCGGTGATGCTGGTCGGAACGGCTGATAGGAGTCCTCGATTCGCCAATGACACTGTTTCGGCTACGAAAACTTGTTCCGTTAAGAGAAACCCCGTATTTCCCAAAGCGTTGAAGATGCCAGCGGCAATATAGGTCTCGACGTTCGGACAGGCAGCACTCATGACACTGCCGACAACATGAAAAAGAGTTGCTACTGCGAAGCCTTCTGCTCTTCCTACCGCCTATTGCATGGACGTCAGCAAAAATAAATAATAAGAGGTGGAGAGGACAAGCATTCATTCGTGTTGGATATATCCACCGAAAAAGTTGAGCGGGCACATACATCCTCGATCTTGGCGATGATGGGATATGCCCACAGTTGTGCTATGTCGCTCACGACCGCGGCAGCACTGAGCAATGAATGCTGAGAGAAAGCACTCGCCGCAAACACATTATAAGTTGAGGATGTGTAGACAACGTAACGATCCGCGAACATGGTCATGATCAGTCTATACATCTCTTAGTCATGGTTGCAGCAAAGTTTGTGTTTCTTGTTAAGCCTGAACTTACGCGATAAAGACAAGTGTAAACACATTCCTGGACATGTATCGCTTGAGTGCCATTGCCTTTTGTACACCAGGCTGTTCACCATGGTAGTTGTCGCTTGTTTCTTCCATTCGGCTATCCTTGGCCGTGCAGTCGACAGCCGGCATTGAGGTCCTAGAGAGGCTCACGGGGGACACCGCGTTCTTGTCTGCCTCCTGCCCTGCCTCCTCTTTTTGCGACATGATTCGAGTGCTGGTTCGTAAACGGGCAGTGCGAATCCCGAACTGTGTCACTTTGATACAGGCAAGTTTACGAAGTCAATTTCGCAATAGCCATAAAAGAATGATTGAGGAAGTAGGGCGTTACAAATCAGTATCTGCAGTCCCGGACAACCGACCAGGATTTCTCATTCTGCGTGGCCATCTGACTAGCGTGCTCCTCATGCATTGAAACAACAAGCTGACGTTATCCTTATCGTGAAAGATGTTGCCGGCGCATGCAGAGTTCTCAACCGGCTGCATGGAATTGTGGACTTGCGGCTAACGTTGGTTGTTGTCAGTAGGCACATGCTCCGGAGGAGATCCATTGCACTCCGCGTGCTGAGACATAGTCACTGCAGGCAATTTTGTCAGCTTCCTCATCATGACATTTTGAGAGATAGGTCTCGGAATTTCCATTGAAATCCTGCGTGCGTGAGAACTTTGTCACGGCCAACTTTTATTACGGGTTTATTTCTATATAGTATTCCGTGGGGATAACTATACTGACTCACATGCCAGAGTGAACTTGTCTGACGTAGAAACACAAGACTTCAATGTGGACACGTGCGGGTTTTATATTGGCACAAAGTAGTATCAATACACCGCCAATTCTTGGAATGCTACCTTGACATGGCCAAAAAAAAATGGTACCGTTTCAAAGACGAGTGTGGACATACTGAGGCAAAAAGGTAAAAGAATTCGGCAGTATTTGCGGAGTAATAAGGATGTTTTTTATCTAATCAGATGATCGTGTTATCTGGTGTGAATTTGAATGATCTGATGTGACTGAATCGAAGTAAGCAAGTCAGGCTGGTGCACGAAACGCATCTCATGTACGAGTGGCTCGAAGACATGAGGGAGATAAGACATTCGCAACATCATGGAGAAACTAGGGTGGAAGACCTGCAGCTACGAGAGGAACATGAAAAAAGAAAAAAATTAAAAAGAATGCAGGAATATATATACATACATATGTATGTACGTCTAAGAAAGGGGAATCATGAGCTTGGCTGCGGGGGTTGATAATCGAATCGATGTCGCACACACGGCTTGGAGAATCAGGGAAAGGACTAGAAACAACGAGGGCGTCGAATGGCACCTATTACCTACGCTCGTCAACGCAGTTAAACATAATGTCCATTGAGAAGAGAGGTGATCTTACCTGGCTGTATGGGCTCACGTTTTCTCTCATAATAGCGTTAGTCAGCTCGTACGTTTTCATCGCCAGTCTCACTCCAGTCTCGTCAAGGCCAATTGGCGTCCATGCCTCTTCTTCAACTGTTGATTGGGACTGGTCCGCTTAATGCCAGCCGCCAGCCGCCAACTTGCAGCTGCCAGCCAGCCCTGCGCAGTGACCCCACTACTCGTAGCTAGACCCCAGAGCCGCATCTCAGCATCCTATTGGCCCAGCCAGCTACCTTCCACTTTACGCGCGACGCGTGCCAGCTTCAGTTCCAGCATCCGCATTTTCAGCTTCATCATTGACGAAAGGCGACCAAGGCGACCACAGGCCTAGCATTGTCACAACAACGTTTTTGCTTCCCTCCAGCGTACTCGCTCAATCAGCTTTTGCCAAAATTCATTCGAGGAAATATAATCCGAGACAAAAGATAGCCCACCAGATCGGCCGTCATGGCTCCCTCACAAGTTTCAGACCCAGACGTCGACGGTAAGTGTCAGCACTCTGCAGCCTTGAACTTTTGGCTTAATACGTGGAAGGAGCTTTCTGAAAACTGACCAATGCTCGCTGTATTTAGTCAACATGGTTGAAGAGGAGGATGAGGATCAGGTTGAGCGTATCGTCAACGAGGGTGCGATTCCTTGTCCCTTCACCCCCCCTTCTTCTCTTTCCTTTTTTGCCCCAGCCAGTCGCGGGAAAAGGCTAACACCGGTCGCAGAATATAAGACATGGAAGAAAAATAGTCCCTTTCTTTATGATATGATTCTTGGGTAGGCCAACCGATGTCATGCCCTTGTTTGCTCAGCCCATCATGATGTATTCTAACAAAAACTAGAACGGCTTTGACATGGCCCACCCTCACGGTCCAGTGGTTTCCCGATGTTAAGGAACCGGAGGGGAAAAACTTTTTCATGCATCGTCTTCTCCTCGGCACTCACACGTCCGAAAATAGCCCAAACTTCTTGCAAATTGCGGATGTTCAGATCCCCAAACCAGTGCCCCCCAACCCCGACAACTACGACGAAGAACGCGGCGAGATTGGTGGATATGGCAGCTCGGGCGATGTTGCTGCCATTAAGTGTGAAATTGTCCAGAAGATTGAGCATCCCGGCGAAGTAAACAAGGCTCGCTACCAGCCTCAAAATCCAGATATTATTGCGACGCTCTGCGTTGACGGCAAAATCCTCATCTTTGACCGCACCAAGCATCCACTTCAGCCTGCTTCTCTGGGGAAAGTGAATGCTCAGATCGAGTTGGTAGGACACAAGTCGGAGGGCTTTGGTCTGAATTGGAGTCCGCACGAGGCTGGATGCTTAGCTTCTGGCAGCCACGACACGACAATGTGCTTATGGTAGGTGGCGATTCTCTTCTCGTGTGTCTTAACCCTGAGACTGATGGACCGAAAATTACACTAGGGATCTCAAGAAGTTGGAAGCAGATACCAAAGTCCTCGCGCCGTGGCGAATTTACAAACATCATCGTCAAATTGTCAACGATGTTCAGTATCACCCCATCTCCAAGAACTTCATCGGCTCGGTATCGGACGATCTGACGCTGCAAATTGTGGACACCAGACAAGAGAGTACGTCGAAGTCCGCTCTTGTGGCGGAACGGGGCCATCTAGATGCCATTAATGCACTTGCATTCAACCCCACCTCGGAAGTGCTGGTCGCTACGGCGTCTGCCGACAAGACTGTTGGCATTTGGGACTTGAGAAACGTCAAAGAGAAAGTTCACACGCTGGAGGGACACAGTGACGCAGTCACCTCGCTCTCTTGGCACCCGACAGAAGCTGGTATCCTTGGCAGCGGCAGTTACGACAGGAGAATCATCTTCTGGGACTTGTCGCGTGTTGGCGAGGAGCAATTGCCAGATGACCAAGAAGACGGACCCCCAGAGCTGTACGTGAATCTTTTGAGTAACGCGACTTGGGGGGGAGGGGGGGGAGAGAAGAAGAAGAAGAAGAACAAAAGCTAATCGCGAGATGAACAGGCTCTTCATGCACGGTGGCCATACCAATCACCTTGCCGACTTCAGCTGGAATCCCAACGAGCCATGGCTGGTTGCCAGCGCCGCGGAAGACAATCTGCTGCAGATTTGGAAGGTGGCTGACTCGATTGTTGGCAAAGATGATATGGAATTGCCCATCGACGAGCTTGACCGTTAGTTAAGGTGGAAGTTCGTGCGAGGGAAGTCAGGTCGGTCCTCATAGGACGAGGGCGAGGAAGACGAGAAGAATCCTGACAGGGCGGGAGATGGCGCGGAGATGGGCGAGGACGGTGCACACCACAACAATGAAGCTGAGCAAGGGCAAGAAGTCCATCGAGAGTAGAAGTTTTCGTGACGTTTTTACTACATTACTCTCTGTACCTTACATACCTACATACATTCTGTAGAAGAACTCGGGCTTGGAACGTTGACGGCCAGGCCGTGGGCAGTGTAAGCAGTGGTCCGCAGGTGAAGGTGAGTGAGCGAGTGGGCCATGAATCATGAAATCGACGGCGGCAAGTGTCAACAGTCCATGTTGTGTGCCAAGGGAGGTGTCAAGGCGTGTGAATCGGTCTGACAATGAGGCGCTCTGGCACCTTGGCAGTGTCACAGACGTGAGAAACGATGGTGAGCCAAAAACCATCAATTCCAGCCAACCCACGACACAGCCTTTTTCACAACGAAGCACCGCACCAGAAGACACAATGGATGAGTTGGAGTGGGCAGCATTGAGTCCTTTGTCGTCGTTTGCTTTGCGCGAATCCCACATGCATGTAATTACATTTCCCCTCCCCCTTCTTGTTTACAATTGTAAGCAGAACATTTCCCCTCCCCCCTTCTGGTCTACAATTATAAGCAGAATCCATCACCTAGTTCACACGCAAACAGTCAATACCTGCTCTCACCCAACAGACCAAGTCACACACACAAGTTTCGTGACACTTCACAAACATGGCCTTACCCTTCGACCCAGACGTAATCAAACGAAACCTGCGCGCCCATGGCTTCGACTCCCACGAAGCCGCCATAGTCACACACCTCGCGCTCGACAAGCTCCGCGAGCTACATAGCCAGACCAACCAGCCCGTGGCGCTCGAAAGCATCGCCGAGGCCATCAAGCAATATGCGGCCGAAGAAGTGGCGCGCGAAAAGGCCGTCCGGCCCGAGATTCGGAAACAGGGGATTTCCATCCTCGAAGACATGGAAGCAGATCTGCAGCACCTGAGAAGCATACCCAAGATTGAGACGCAAATTGTCAAGGATGCGTCGAGAGACGGCAAGCAGACTAAGCGATTTGCGTTTGACGACGATGGGCTGGAATATTTCTTTGGGAATGACGATCCGTATTATCTCGACCTGCCAGGAGGGGGGAGGCGGCGTCGGCAGCGACGACGACGACAACAACAACAACAACAACAACAGGACGATTATGTACCCGTCAGTGGCAATAATAGTCTTGAGACTACTGCCGCTCTTTCGCACCATAGTCGTGATCTTATCACGGCCTTGTGTGCGCGGACTGAAATAGCCGTGGAGCTGGGCAAGCAGCTTCGTCCTGAGGACTTGGTCGCTCTGTACGCCACGAGCAGGGTGTTTCACGACGCCATCAACGAGCACCTCCTCTCCAGCATAAGGACATGGATCGACTACAGAGCGCCCGAGGCGGGCCGGATCTTCAAGTACAAGCTCTACCGTCGGCATCTGATCCCTGATCCGGCCGGCCGCACATGGGCAGCGCAGTACCAAGGCACAAGCATCGAGGCGGAGAAGCCGCGTCTCATGCGTCAGATCCGCACCGTTCCGGGTCTGCGATACCTCCAGCTCGTGCTGGGACGGGACCGCTGCTGTCGACAAATCGTGGCCATTATGGCGCGCAATGGTTTCCTCGTGCCCAAGTCGATGCACCACACGCTCTTGCGACTCTGGCTCCTCATGGACATTCCCACCACGGGACAACGACAAGCCCTGCTGAGGAACACGGACATCTGGACGGATCAGCATCTATACAACGCGCAGATGCTTTTTCTCAAGCTGTCCATGATGTTTAACGACCCCATCTACGGGCCCCTGTCCAACGAGCTCGTCCACGTCGTCCTCGGCCAAAAAGGGCTCTATCCGCTCTGGCAGCTCCTCATGCGGAAGAAATTCACCACCCTTCCCGAGCTTCTCGAATGGAAGGTCCGATACAACTACGACGTACCAACTCATCTTGACGACGAAGACCGCGCCAACGAGTCCACCACCCCAGTTCACATCCACGGCGTGCCCATCCACGAAGTCGGCACAGGACACTTTGAAGGTTGGGGCCTCGGAGACATCCACCTCCAGCGGCCCGACGAGCTCATTCCCGTGGAGGCCATTGCGCGGGGTCTCATGCTCGACGACCACTTCGTGTACATGATGCTCTGGGGCTACATTGACTTTGAGACGGGCGAAAACATGGTCCCTACAGAGCAGGACATGTACATATCCGACGAGGAAGACACCCTCCGGCACATGGACACCACGGGTCACTGGAAAGCGAAGCACGCGCGCAAGAAGCGCTTCATGGAGCTGACGACGCTCCAGCAGCAGCAAATCATAGAGGAAGACGAAGACGACCGGCTCAGAGCACTAGCCTGGACGGGGGACACGACGGAGCCGGTCGCCGCAGAAGAGGAGAATGACATTAAATCGTATACGCTGGACGACGAAATCAGACGAGGTTACATTGTGCGTCCGCGGAACAAGAGCCCGCGCGATAATAGGGTCAGGGGTAGCGGTGGAGGTGGTGATGGTGATGGTGGCAAAGGGGACGACGACAACCCCGATGTGATGCCGCCGCGCGCAAACGATGGTCAAGGCTGGGAGGCTTTTGTGCAGGCTGCCCTGACGACCGTACCCGTGGAGTTGAACGAGGAGCAGGCTCTCCGCGCGCAGGCCTACGAGAGCTATCCCGTTGACGAAATATGCGGTGATTGGGACTGGGCGGCCTGGCTGGCTGAGCGGGAGGCACGAGGACATTCGGCCGAGGACGATTATGAAGACGACGACGCAGAAGACGATGGCGAGGAGGATGAGGACGGCGATGAGGATGAGGACGGCGAGGAGGATGAGGACGACGAGGAGGAGCGAGAGACTGTTATCCTGAATGAGCTGCGATCCGCGTACGACTCATCAGACGGCAGTTTCGTAAACGCCGAGACCGGTGACGATGACCACGACGACGAAACTGAAGATGGAACGGACGCCAGGCTCGCTCTACTCCTCGACGCAAGCCAGTACTTCAACCAAGACGCGTCCACGGCCCCGAGCGCACAACTCCGGACATTGCTCGAGCAACACGTCCCCGAGCTGGTGGTCCCCGAGGATGCAGGCCCAGCCTCAGACACACCGGGGCGTGCATGAATGAGAAGACTGGGACGAAAAAGAGCAACGACGCATGACGATAGTATATATTATACTATCATGGATGACTGTTTAGATGGGGGAGGGGATCCGAGGCGTGATGTATTCCGACGATGGGGATGTTGTTGTGTGTTAGTGGACGAATATGTCATGGACGCGTAGCTGAGGTCCTAAAGGACGATGAGGGACAAAGGGAACTAAAATCGAACAAAAGGAACAGAAATTGAATAAAAGGAACAAAAATCGAATAAAACGAGCGAACAAAACGAGCAAAGAAACGAACAGAAAAGGGAACAAAAATGAGACACCCCAAACTATTCATTTCCATTCTTGCCATTTACACCGCCTCCTCCATGACGATCACGTCCCGGAATCTCTCGTATCGACGGATACATGTCCACGGAGGCACGTGCGTACGCGCCCGGCACCTACTTCGCGCTGGCTGAGAAACGATAGTAGAACACGTACGCGGGAAATGGGATGCAGAACATCCGGCCACGCACGTGATGCCTGTGTCATTTTCTACTGTGGTGTGGATGACGGGTTCCGTGAGAAGGGAAGAAGGAAAGAAGGGAAAGGGAGAAACAGAGGGGATGGAGGAAGGGAGACACAGAGGGGGGGGACTAGACACGCGGACACAGGTGGAGGAAGCAGAGAGAAAAGTACTTAATGTCAATTCCTTGTTGGGTTCTGGAATGAGCCTACCGTTGCAATTTCGACAGTTCTGACAGGAAGAGGTCGCCCGTCTGGCATGACCGGGAGGAAACGTATTCGAGAGAAGTCGAGTTGTTGCTTCGCTGGCAAGAGGAGACGAGATCGGCAACGAACAGTCAATACAGTAGGGGAAAGTATCACCAGATACGAACAGAGGGCGGAGAGCAATGGCAAGGGAACACGGCGACGACACGGCCACAGTCAATGATCAGACCACGACACCAGAACCAGAATCAAGGCCAAGAGCAGCAACAAAATGGAAAGTCAGCCGAGGGCGTGTGATTCCGTATAGCAGGAAAGAAAGGACGAGGAAAACAAAAAGAAAATAAAACACAAGACCTAGATCCCGCCCCACGGTGAACAAATACATGCAGATGTTGAGTGAGAACTGGAAATATTTGAGTCACACGCCACGGCCAAAGGAATATCCCTGACACTCCCTTTCGCTATGCACCCATCCGGGACGCTCAGGCTTTTTTTTTTCAGCAAATGCCACAACCCGTTCCACAAGTCCAAGTCAGAGTCCAAATCCACTTCTCGAAAAACACAAAAAAAGTGAAAGAAACAAACCCCTTCTGCCCCTCAAATTGCCATGTACATGTTGGCCACCCTTCTCGCTGTCGAGAGAGAAAGACGTATAAACAAAACCGAGAAAGCAAATAAACAAATAAAAGAGACAAATATGACAAAAAACTCTCTTCCTGGCAAAATTTTTGTACTGAAGCCTCGTCAACCCAGTGTAGCCATGGTAAAGTACCTTTTTACTTTTTGTCTTTCCTGCCTTTCGAATTTTTGCCACCACATTCCGCCTGAAATAGAAGTCCGACACTCCGTCCTGACCGACACTCCGTCCTGTTCCTGTACAAAAGACTGAAAACGAGCAAAAGAAAGAAAGCAACGAAAAAGCCAATACACACCGCTGCCTCCTGGGAAAAAAAAAAAAAAAGCAACCCAAATTCTACCTGAGTAGGTATAGTCCTTGTGTCAAAGTTCAATGCCTCTCAAGTTTTTTTTGTCATTCCAAAAGCACCTCCTATGTTGTTTTGCATGTAGGCGAAAATGACCATCCATATGGGTAGATGCACATCATTGTCCAATTGAGATTGACCCATCGAAGGAAGTTTCTGGACAAGCACAGCCCTTTTTTTTCGAGTAAATAAATATTCCTTTACCTTACGCGGGTGACTTGCTTGGAGGTGCACCACTGCCATTCTGACGAGGATCGTTGCCGCTAACACTAAGACCGGTAATGCCCGAAGACAGGAATGCAAATGGATCATTTTCACCACTGTTGTTATTATTGTAGTAGTTGTTTGACTGAACCGGACCAGCGGACGCAGGACCGTTGGAAGCCGACTGAAAAGCAACTTCAGCAGCTCTGCTATCAAAAGGACCGGCGGAGTGCTGTCCAGGAGTTGAAACGTAGCTCTGGTTATTCATAGAGCTGGGATAAGCTCCGGCATGACCACCAAGACCAGAAGGCAAAAAGTGGCTAGGAGGGCCACCAAAGTGCTGATTGTAGCCTCCGGCAGATCCGAAGGCGTTGACCGAGTTGAAAGGCCCATGTCCAGGACCATGACCGAGCCCAGGTCCAGGTCCAGGTCCAGGGGTGCCCGCCATAGATCCCTGGCTCATGCTGTATTGCGAAGCGTTGTCCATCGGGGAGGGATAGCCTGAGTCGGCAACGATGGCGGCACCAGCTCGACTGGCTCCGCAGCGAAGGCAACATACGTTCTTGGCAAAGTTGTGATAACCACAAACCTCGTTGCCGCATTTCCAGTCGCCTGCCCGGAAAGGGACGACACCGCCTCCACCCATGCGACCACCTCCATGGCCCATAGGTCCATGCTGCCCACCATGCCCGTGAGGAGGAGGGGGCATAATGGCAGGGGGGCCGTAACCACCACCGTAGCCGGCATAGCCTCCTGACATGTCGGCACCAGGACCAGAACCGGCAGCCGGGAACGAGCATCGGAAACAAGCAGTTCGGCGCTGGAAGTTAGAGAAGCCGCACGAAGGGCATGTCCAGTCGCCAGGCCTAGGCCGGTTCTTGCTGGGGGGGAAAGGAGTAAGAATATCTTGAGCTCGATCCAAAACGCGGCTGGAAGAGGGTGAGACTTCGATGGCTTTTTCATTGAGAGCACGGCCGTTCATACACAAGCTCTCGGCAGCCTGCACGGAAATGTTAGCCCCAATGTAATGCCCGAGAGAGTGCGCCTTGGCTCAGCGAACTGGGCCTTGTGAAAGCCCAGGAAAAAAAAAAGGAAGAATAAAAAAGAACAAAAGAAAGAAAGAAAGAACGAAGGACACGGGGAGGGGTCCGTGAGCGTAATCCAGCTCACCTCTTCATGGGACGAAAACACCGCAAAGCCAGTACCAGTAGGTTTGTGCTGCTCTGGGGTGCGCAGAGTCCAGAAAGCAATTGGTCGTCCACCGAATTGTGTAAACCAGCTCTCCAGCTCGGATTGGGTCGTATCGTGAGGCAGCCCGGACATGTGAAGGACCTTACTTCTCTCAGATAAGAAGGCTCGGACATCAGCCCGAGCATCCATCGGCCGGGTCAGTACATCTGGATGATCTTGAGCAGGCTGCGACTTGCGAATTAAGCCTCTCAGGACACGAGCAAGGGTGATGGCCTCTTCCATGGCACGTCGCGGCGAGGCGGGAGCCAAGGCCTGCAGATGAAAAGGCAGGTTGTGCTTAATTGGGGCGCTCGATTGAACTGGTTCGACTTCGAGAGCGGCACAGATATTGGAGAGCATCGAGGGACCAAATGGGAGGGACTCAGGGTGGTGCTGTTGCCATCGCTGATATTCTGTTCGGAGATCGAATGTGCGTGAGTGCTGCAAGTAGGGTGGCAGGACGACGGCCTTGTCACGAGCTTCCCGAGGAAGCTGCACGCGCAGATCCCAGGCATCGAGTGTCACAAAAACAAAATCAAGACTCTTGGATGTCAGGTACTCGGTAGCAAATGTATCGAATCGAGATATAGCGTCCTTAAATGTACCCGCGTTTCGAACATGCTCCCAGGTGAGAGTCGTCAGGCTCGCTGTGAAGGCAAGGCAAATCTCGTCAGATGTATTCATCAATTGTGTAAATGTTGGCAGTCCAAGATAGGCACGTGGGAGTGGAAGTGATTTGAAGCAGTATTTCTACATCTCTTCCAGCATACCGGACAGAGCATCGCGTATTCTGTCACGTCATAGAGTTGCTTTGTGTTGGGGTTGGAGAAGGGGGGGGGGGGGAGCCAAACTCACTGCAAAGAGGAGTGATGGGTGTGTTCACAGGCTTGACAAGGACGCTCTCGTGGGTAATCTAATGCCCAAAGAAACCCAGGGTTAGCAAAGGCCCAGACGATGAGACGCAACGATCGAGTGAGTGTTTCCATGGACGAGTCGAGGCATGAGCAAGATTAGGTTGGGTGCATCCTTACCTCCTCAAGCGAGTTGGCATCCAGGAGGATCCATCCGAGCTCAATAACTTCAGCAGAGTCCTTGGTCACGTAGACACCGTGCTCGTCGCATGTGGTAGCGACGTGAATCACAACATAACGATCGACATTGAGCTGGGAGGGATGCTGAGAAGACATGATGGCGGGCGAGGCGGATGAAGCGGGCTCAATCAGCAACAGAAGAGACGGGACCAGGCGTTAGCAGCAGCGGTGTCAATGTCACCTGCTGGCTCGTCGACTTCCAGAAAAGAAGGTCGAGAGAGAAGGGAGAGAGAGGACGGAGGTGCAGCCTGTGACCCAGCCGGCTCTCCAAAGGTATGACGGCGGGCGAGGGTGGAGGGTGGAGGGTGACGGTGACGGGAACGGGACTCGATGGTGTTTGGACGACAAAAGCCAGCTGAAGCTTCAGGAGGTTTTTGCCGACTGGAGCGAAAAGAGCCGCAGCAGGCTAGCTAGCCCAGACCCAGACGGAACTGGAGAATTGCACGGGCCGACGACAGTTGAGCTGTTAAGGCAGAAGAGGGGCTCGGCGCTTAGCAAGGGGAAGGCGAAGGGGAGGGTAAAAAAAAAAAGAAAAAGAAAAAAAAAAAAAAAAAAGACCCGGCACAGCGGGACAGAGTGCACAGCACACCCTCACAGCCAAGCCGAACGTGACAATTGCGATCTGCAAATCCAGAGCGTCTCTCTCCCTCTCTCTCTGTCTCTGGCTGACCTACGTCAAAGTGGGAGGATAGACGATCTCGCAAACCGGAGAGGCAAGACAGGCAAGCAGAGGGCATCAATGTTACATTCGATAGGACTGCCTGGGCGGGAGAACCGGCCGAGCCAATATTCTTCTCCAATTCTTCTTATTCTATCAGTCCGGAACACCGGGTAAATCCAGCACAGGACAGGCATACGGGCATGTCTGGTACTGACAAGTCCATTGTGTACCAGACAGGACATGCCTGGTAGGTAACTAACCAACCAACTACTAACCCTAAGCTAATACTCACGGGCCATGATGCCAAAAGTTGCGTCAGTCGAGACCATAGATGCCACCGCCGTCTTGTCGGGGCTGGCTTGGACTTGTGCCGTCTCTCGACTCTCAAGCCACCGAGCGGGACATGTGTGCTCAGTGCCGAGTGCCAAGGGCTGACAGCTGATCAGATGTAGCCCAGGATTGCTTGCTGATCTCGTCGTAGGGTATTGTTGACCCGGGAGGAAAAAAAAGAGGTGTATTTTTGATGAAAAAAAAAAAAAAGAATCTAAAAAAAAAAACTGCACCTAAGCGTGCGGCAAGCGGCCAAGCCACCTCTTCCCACTGCTGCCGTGTCTGTTGGTCTTTCCGGATGTGTCTTGGCAACCTCGTTCGCTGTACCTGAACTGCCGACCCCGAGCTGATATGTGTCCGTCCACTTCGGGGAGTCTACAAGTCTGCAATAACATTGGCCACATGGCAGAAGAAGTCAGGCATTTCATACTGACGACAACCTTGGTCAGCAAAGAACGACTGTCGATGTGATGGAAATCAGGCGGGTGGGACATGGCGCGCAGGTATCCGAGGACTTCCTTCCGCTGTGTTGTTTGTTCGAGTTGCTGGATCCATCTTACGAGGCCTGTTGACGACGCCGATGATAGGGAAGGCCTTGGACCTTTTCGATGAAGTACATACATATATGCACACGGTCATTCGCAGTTCGTTCCAAATTGCGCCAACGAAAAGTATCGCCGGTCCACGTATGGCTCTGGTTGATTGACGAGTACTAGACGTCAGCGCAACTTACTACCTCGTACCTAATGACGAACCCCTTCGTGAACGATGTTGGCCCCCACATATAACAGTACATCATACATGCACGTATGGACTTTTGAATTTGCCTCGGGGGGATGTGTACCGGCACCGATGATAGCTTTCATTGTGGTTATGCCCGCCAGGTTGTTGCAGGTTATTCACAGGAGTATGGCCGTACTTAAGATGACACGTCTCGGTCTATTGTCAAAACTGACTTGCATATGCATGCGAAACGTATAAAAAATATAAATGAATAAATAAATGTCGACACAATATGTCTATAAACATGTTCCTAAACCAGGCCGCAGAGGTGTAATCGTCAGCACTCCTCTCGATGTGAATCCACTCGATGTTAATCTAGCAAGGTTGAGACAGAAACCAAACGTCCCACGCTCGACCTACCGTGTCGATTCATGCTCCCATCCGTCGCCATTGCCTCTCGACTCTGCAGCGAGAGCCATTCAGGATAGAGATGATTAGGACGGGTTGGTGTCCAACGGAGCGCGTGATGGGGGCGTGTAGCGATGATATTTGATCGACGCTTAGAGGAAGACCTTGTTGCACAAGACATATTCCCTGCCAGCGAACAATGTTCCGATGTTGGACCTCCAGCATTGTTGGGTAGTACTCAGATACTCATCGGCGTGACGAACATGGAGTATCATTTGTCGTACGGGGGCGTACAAATGGCTTGCCATTGGGTCTGCGCATTCGCGACGGGACGATGCTTGCATAGCGACATGCGCATGTGCATGCTTTTGGGTACGTGAGGTATGTAGGCAGTTGTTTGCTTGCTGCTTGTGCTTGACACGCGTTGCCATCATACAACTCTGTAGATTGCTGCTTACCTTTTTTTTTTTCAATTTACCTTTTCTTGTTTTTCATATATATAATAGAAAAGAACAACCAAACAGTATTGTAGTCGTCTTTTTCTGCACTCGGCTTTTCTTCAACTGCATTCTTCAACCACGCTGTCACCTGGCTATCTGTCGAATTGAGTCTGTAGCCGAGAGTATATGTAGATGGTGCTCGCTTGCAACGGTGCACGCACGCAAATGCCAGATGACTGGATGGGTTGGTTGACGTCATCTGACCGTTGCACTTACCCAGCGCCTTTGTTGCCATCGCGGCACTAGACAAACGCCTCGAAGCACCAAAGCCAGCCCGCCCCAACTCGAGTCCACAAGGCGCGCGCCGAAGAATCCCATTCCTAGTCCAGACACCAGATATTTCCTCACCCCGCCACCTGTGCAGTTGTCCAACGCCCATCCTTACTTGCAAACTGATGTTCCTTTGCCATCATTGATATCACACGTTGATCCGTGGTCCACGAATTTGCACACCCCAGCCTTCCTCAACGGCAACAAGTTTTCCCAGTCTCCTTCGCGTCGCCTTTCTCGCAGCTTTTCACGCCCGGCTGTGCTTTGTAGGAGCTCGAGATCTCAAAGAGTGGCTGAGTGTCTGCTCCCAGTCGTCAACCATGGGTGCCGTATCTGCTATCCTCATTGTCATCGTCACCATCTTCTGTGAGTGTCGAAACCACGATCCAACCCACGACTAGCAAACCCATTCATTGCTAACTCGGTGAAAAAAAATCAGTCCCTCCGGTGGGAGTATGGGCAGTGGCAGGATGTGGCATGGGTAAGTTTCTTTCGTTTCACCTCGGACGCTATTTGGCCTTTTTTTTTAGTTGGTTTTTTTTCTAATGGAAAAACCTCGACAGACTTGTTCATCAACATCTGCTTGACCATCCTGGGCTATATTCCGGGCCACATACACGCTTTCTATCTCGAGTATGTTTACTACGATCGCCGTGAGGAGGCTCGTCTGGGTCGCGTTCCTGCGCGTCGCGCGCCTGGAGTCTATTCCGATAATGTGCAGACGGGCGGCGGAGGATACGGCACGATTGCGCAGCCATCTCGCTGAGGAAGCCGTTGGTGAATGCATATTGGCCGGTCTTCAAGTGAGTGGGTGGCTAGGTGAATCCTGGGGAGCTGAGCACTGTGATGGACATGGCGGGCGGTCCGTCAGATCTGGGGACGAACGATACCTGGGCACATGATGGGGTTGATGCTATGCTGGGTGATGAACGTAGTATACGATATCGAAACGATGATTACAGTCCTTGCGCAGTAGTCTCATGCCAGACATTGAATACATAGAATTGCGAGTTTTTTTCTGTTCTTTTTCTGTTCTTTTTTTGTCCTTCTTTTGTCCTTTTTTTGTTATTATTTCTTATTTTGACTTCCAAAGGGACGTCCGGGGAGTAGGTTGCGAGCAGCAGTGGTTATCTTGTCTTGGTACGTGTTCTGTAACCACTCTCGCCTTCCCGACGTCACCCCTCGGATCATGTCTCGACCATGCAACGATTGGGTCAATTTTGTGCTGCGTATGACTCTGCTTGCGTGGCCGCTGCATTGTAGTTGCGATCTGGTGAGCGCGTCGTATTCGTCATCCTCGCCGGACGTGCCAACGCACCATACTTGCATAAAGATGCTTTTTTTCTTTGTTTATAAAAGGAAGAAAAAACCTTGTCGATTTCATAGTCCTCTCGTGCGCGGACCACACAGGTCGTAGTCCCAGGATACGAAACCAGCGAATTCGCACAATTCATCGAGCAATGCATCGAGCCCGTGTGTGGTGCCGCACACGCACACGACCGATGGTAGAAATAATGTATGTTCCAGAGGCGGCCATGGACGTCGAACCGACGCGGCAAAGATTGTCTTGGTTGCATGCCACGTCTTTTGTCTTTCTCTTCTCCTTCTCTTTTTTTCTTTTCTTCTTCTTTTTTTTCTTTCTTTTTTGCAACTGTTTTATCCATGGCACATATGTGATGTATCCCCAACGCACATACCACGCAGTATTCCGATTTGTCGGCCATCAGACCTAACTTGCCGGAATACGAAAGCGTTCCCTTTCCAGTGGGAAGCAACTTTTGGTTTTCGTTCTTTCTTTTTCTTGTCTTTTTTTTTATTTTTTCCTTTTCTTCGAATCGTATGGGCTGGCTTCGTGAAACAACAGCGTGGTCTGCATGTCCACGTCGACACATGTACTTTGCAAGCCTGGCGCCCAAACGTGACCTGTGTATGTTTTGGGTCTGGTCTACTGCACGCCGCACCAGACGCACGCCACCGTGGGGGGCAGCGAATCCGGCGGCGGGCGATGCGCGAACAACACACAACACACAACACACACAGCGAGGAGGGGGCTGCCCGCTCCTCGTTTATCTCTGCCTTTTTATTCTTTTTTTTACACACACACACACACATATAAATATATATATATATATAAACTCTTTCTATGCAGGCCTTGTCCACGACGTCTTCTCGAATGCTTGTTCCTTGCGGTGATGTGATCAAGGTCCGGCCAGTGTGGACGAGAGCAGCGGCTGGCGCAACTGGACGAGCCCCCGCTTGTCTGCACTGTGTCTAGCGTCTGGTCGGTCTGGCGCCCCACCACGTCTCCCACATGCCGTCTTAGGCTGCATGTGGACAGCTCGCTGCATCGCACAACATGCATGTATCTCGACTGGCACCAACGTTACTCGTCACATCAATACAATAGCCAACCACGCTTAGCAGGCCGACGGAGACAGCTGCGCGCGCAGCTCAAGGGCTTTTAAAGATTTTTTTTTTTCTTTAACCCCCCAGACCAAACACTAGGCAACAAAACGAACCGAACCGAACCAAAACCGCGTCGTCTGCTCTCCCTCCTCTCCTATCAATCATCCCCTCCCCTCCCCAGCGCCTCACGCACACCACGTCCACCATCCGCCCCCAGCTGCCATCAGCACGGTTCCCGACACCACTGCTCGTTCCAACAGGTGCTCTTCCAATTCCGAGGCTCCATCTCGATAGTCTGGTCTCATCTCGGCAAACAATCTCTAATCAACCACTGATGTACTCGCTGACATGCACGAGAGCTTCTATTGATCTCGGCCATTTGACTCAAAAATAAAAAGAATCAATCAAAACGAGCCTCCGACAACGTGCATCATGTCGCCAACGTCCACCCTCTCTCCCGGCACTACCCAGAGTCCCCAGTGTCATGCTCAACAACAACAACAGTCTTGCCCTCGCCCTCCTGCTTCGACATCTTCATCAGCTCGTCAGGCCAACGACAAGCAAAGACATCCGTTTCCAATACACACCACCCGCCCCTTTCGACCGAATCCATCTTCCACGAGCGTTGCTCCTTCGACCGCCGAGGGCAAGGCTATTCCGGTGGACGATGCCACGGCCAAACATCGTACCTTGGCCTTGCGCGAAATCAACAACCACTACCCCAGCCGACGCAGAAATGCCAAATCGACCAGCGCCCACTCCGGTACCTACGCTGAGCCTGTCATTGTGCGCACCTACTATTCCCCCGCGCCAAGTCGCCACGATGCATCGAACCGACGCCAACGCCAATCTGCTCGAGCCGGACCGGGGGGGTCCAAATCTGGTGGGCCAAGCATCGGTGGCGGTGCGGCCCGCGGTGTCGCATTCGCCGCCTTTACGAGTCAGTCGTCGCCAGCAGCTCGGAGCGGCATGCTGAGCACCATGGCCAGGGCATGTACTAGGAGAAAAGTGCCCGCCCTCGAGGTGCCTGACCATGCGCAGCTGCCTCCAATCGAGGCCTTTCGGTTCAGGAACTTCATGTCCAACGGGGGAGCCCAGGCTGGCACTGCCGATATCAACTCCGACCTGGACAGGATCGCAGAGATATGTGCCCGGTCGAGCTATTCGCTGAGCAACCAATACGAGGTTCACTATGTGCCCCACGATCCGGGATCCTCTCTTGTCGGGTCTGGCCTTCAGAACCGGGGACCTCAGAACCTGCTGACACTACATGGTGTGCTCTCGGATGGCGAACTGAACCTGCAAAGTATGAAGAAACAACGGAGGCGCGTCGAAAGGAAAAACACCAGAGCCATGGGCACCTTGGACACAATCATGTCCTCGAGCCGCTCATCCGACGAGGACGACACGAAGAAGAAGAAGTCAAAGTCGGCGTCCGAACTCGCTGCCGGAGCCCGCGGGCGAGGAGTAAGAAAAAATCAGACACCTGGGCCGTCGTCGTCCCTCGAACGAGGACATGTGACAAACTCACCAGCTGACGACCACCTGTCGTCCCTCGAACGAGGACATGTAACAAACTCACAAGCTGACGGCCACCAACAACCACGCCCTCTGGCAAGAAGGCTCTCGGTCTCGTTGGCCCTGATAGACAACTCCAGACAGAGCGGTGCCACCTTGGATACCTCGACGGCCCGGGTACCCTCTTCAGCATTGGTCAGCGAGCCATCACTGCCGCAAGCATCTGGCAGACAATTGGAAACCCGAACCGCATCGGCGACTCAGTTCACCAAGCCCAGGAAATCAAAACCCCGATCCTCGTCGGCTCCCTGGGCTGGTGCGACGAACACGCATCTTGCACGAGGGTCCGTCTCGTCTACTCACCTACGAGGCACTCTTGGGAAAACGACGGTTTCATCCATATCCGGCTGGCTACCGTGGATGTCTTCCACATGTGTCCTTTCCAACTCCGGGGGCCGTGCTGCGAGCAGCTTGAGGGATCTGCTGCACAATGCGGGACAGAAAGGCAAAGATGGTACGACTGTGAAGTGAAGGTGGGATGTGACATGGGTCGTGAGGTGAGATTTTGGCAGAAAATCGGCATGGATCTTGGCCACATGGGATTGCTGCAGTATACACACATTCATACATATGTATTATGCTGCAACGTGTATGTATCTCTATATCTTCAATTCATATTCAGTCGGATGGGATAGTCAGTCGGATGGGAGGACATCAGTCGAATGGGAGGATATCAGTCGAATGGGAGGATATCAGTCGGATGGGAGGATATCAGTCGGATGGGTGGGTATCAGTCGGACGGGAGGCACAAGGAGCGTTCTCTCAGAGAACCGTGATCGAATTGCGACCAAGTCATAACAGCATGGCGACCGAATCTTTTGCGTCTCCAGCCGCTCTCCTTTACAAAAAGCCTTTATTGTCCGGCGGTGCCATGTTCAATTTGATATATGGCCATATGCCGGCCGTTCTGTGTCTTTTCCTTTCCTTTCCCCCCCGGCGCAATCGTCGTATCAGCATAAAAAATACCTCAAGGGCTCGACAGGGACCCAAGCAACCGATCTCGACCCTGCATATTCAGCTCGCGATGGGGACGAGAGCGGACACGTGCTGCCGCGGGCGGCGAGGACTAGACTGCAAAGACACTAGCTGCGTTGGAAGACAAGGATGGTTCTGAGACTCTGGTTACTTGTCTTGGACGTGGCTCGGCTTACTCGCATGTGCCGGCAAGGGGGGCCGCTTTCAATAGTGCGTCTCTTGTCTTCATGTTGTCTCTCTTTTGTGCATTTCGATTTCATGCTTTGCTTTTGTGTGTCTGATTGCTGGATTTATGCGAGTATATATATATCTGTGTATGTATACGTGTTCAGCGAATCCTGGATCGAGAGCTTTTTTCTCTGCCTGGTGGAACCATGACGAATAGCGGCTTGTCAAGACCAGATCGATGCCTGCGCGAATACAAACATGCATTCGTGTTAGGAGAGACTTGTGAAGAATGCGAAATCGCATTTTCATGAGGTAAGTCGCCTTTTATTGGGAAGCTATATACAACGGCTGTGGTTTACGTGTTGGCAGCGCCGTCGTGACACGGCAACCTTGATTTTCCACAACCCATTTCATCAAGAGAATAAATGAAAAAGAAGAAGAAAAAATACATTCGTCATTAACTGACATACAAGAGGGTCCGTGCGCTCGAGCCAAGTAGAATACAAAAAAAAAAGA
The DNA here is from genome assembly GCA_018360255.1 of Claviceps maximensis. Classification (NCBI taxonomy): domain Eukaryota; kingdom Fungi; phylum Ascomycota; class Sordariomycetes; order Hypocreales; family Clavicipitaceae; genus Claviceps; species Claviceps maximensis. The sequence goes on from SRPZ01000016.1 coordinate 163,716, forward strand.
AACTAAAATGCAAACACGCGCGCCATGCAGTCGATCCATCACACATTGAGCTGGGCTGAACGACAAAGGCCCCACCCATCCGGCATCTCACCACGGATCCGAGTCAACCTCATTTCCAATCCCGCCACCGTCCTGCCGAGGCTCCCCTGCTCTTCAGCCGACCCCGAACCCCTCCTACGCGATCCACGGATTGGCAAGACACAGACACGAGATGGCGTTGGAGAAGATTGCGATGAGATGTTGATTCGCGTTTTTTTTTGTGCATAGGACTCGTTAAAACGGCATGTGGGGAGCCCAGCCGTTGTCAAAGGTGGCCTGCTGAGCGGCGTGCTTGGCGACATCGCGACCGCCGACTCGAGGCGTGGCGAGCTGGTCTCTGATGGGCATGGGAGCAGCCATCGAGGCGGTCGCCAGGCAGGTAATCAGGAGGGAAACGGCGTGCATTGCGTGTGTTGGGAGGGAGAAATGTTGGTTCGGTGACCGTGTTTTTGCGAGGTTGCTGATGGATGCAGTGGAAGCCGGACAAATCGAGGCTTGGTGTCGATATGTGGATGGAGATGAATGATTCTCACAAAAGAACAAATGTCCGAGGAAAGATGGGCTTTCAGATCAGACACGCACGAGACGATGAATTCCTGGGCAAAACGTGGACGAGGCAGAGCAAGGGGATTCCTCGTTGCCTTTTATACCACGCCGACGAGCTCGGGGCGGCTGACCTGGAGCTTAAGTCGTCGGAGTCTAGTCTGGCCTGATGGATGCCATGTTATCTCATCCCCCCCCCTTTCGCGGCCTACAAAACGGTGGCATGTGGAAGACCATCCCCGGAATGGTCAAGCCAGGTGTGTGCCCCGGCGTGCCAACGTCGAGATTGATGAAGCGATGGGCCACGGCACGCGCACATGGGAGGGAGGGAGACCTGTCCGGCTGTTCGGGTACTTTGTAGGTCCATGTTTGACCGAACGGCTGCAATTTCCCCATGCCGCCGTGGCGAGGTGGCTGCATGCGCATCGTGCGCCGATGCAGGTACCAAGGCGGCTGCTTTGTCTGAGGTAGCACTGGAGAGAAAAGGAGGGGGGAGAAAAAAGGGGGGGAAAAAAGAAAAAAAAAGAAAAAAAAAAAAGGGAAAAAAAAGGAAACGAGAAACCGCCGCTCTCTATTCCTCTTTCTTTTCTTAGTGCCCAGTGAATAGGTAAATACACGATAGAGAAAAAAGATGGACCGCACTAAACAAGCTAGCAAGAGAAACGAAAAGGGGGGGCCAAGAAGCGCACAGAGCTTTGTTTGCATTCCCCATGCATTCCCCATGCATTCCCCGGCCGGTACTAAGCCTGTCCGTGGGAAAGGCTAGTCTATTTCGATTCTCGAGGTGATGGGTTCAGTTGAGTCGGTAAAAGATGAGACATGCGTGACGTGAATAAATGATGGGGTGAAAATGAAAGATATAAAAAAATGTATATATTGTAAGTGAATAAATAAATCATCCTATAAATATCATAGAGAAAAAAGAAAAGAAAAAAGATAAAAAAGCCACACTATTCTGCCCTTATCACCCCTCACTAGATCGCCGTGACCATTTATGTTTCCCTCCCTTTGATTTAGCGAAAGTTTATATTTAGAGCAGCGTATCTAGGTTGTGCGAGGTGAGGAGAGAGAGACGAGGTCCAGGACCCGGGAGGCCGGGAGAAACAAGAGAAAGGAAAAAAAGAAAAAAAAGGAAAAGGGAAAAAGAAAAAAGGAAAAAAAGAAAAAAAAAAAAAAAAAAAGGAGAGTCAACCCGTCGGCGGCGCAATGGATGATGCAGCATGCGCCTAGTCAAAGGGGGTCATCATCACGGGATTTTCTCTCCACGACGGATCGAACTGCTGGTGGTCAAGTAGGGATACAGCGTCAAGTGGGATGAACTCGCAGGGAGCCTCGGCGATCGGGTACGCGTCATGTACATAACATGTACACATCAGAATCGGCGACTCAAATTGCTCGGACAAACACCGCCGTCAATCTCCCGTGCCCACGTCTACGATATATGACATGCTTGATCTACTAGCAGAGGCTTTAAAAATGTCAAGTCAACTCGTCCAGCCATATTGCTGTCTGTTTCATCTCTTGTGCTCTTGTGCTTCCCGACCAAACCAACCATAATCATGTCATCCTGCTTCGCGCGAATTCGCCCAGCCCTCCTATTTCCTCTCGGCCTACTGAGATACATTTTCCGCTGCCTTTAACGTGTGAGCCCGCCGCCAAGTCGAATTCCCTATCCTTCTCTCCCTTCCTTCCCTTTCCCTCTATGCTCCCTGCCCCTCATCCACGTGTGTTCTCTTAATGCGGAGACCGTCTTGGTCATCCTCGGGAGCGCGCTTCTTATCCTTGTCCCGGGGCGTATCCTTGGTCGCAGCCTTACGAGCTTCTCGTTCCCGACGTTCGTTTTCCTTCCGCAAAGCCTTGAACTCGAATTCGTGCCAGTCTCCGTCGATTTCTGCAAGTCTAAGGAGGAAAGACTGTGTAAGTATTGGTGCTGTGTCAAGAAACGAGAAAGATGAGGAAGAGCGAGGGGAGAAAACAATAAACAATAAGAAAGACAAGAAAAAAAAAGATCAAAGATCATCCCTCAGCCTCGACTTACTCTACCGCCTGTCTTGGCGATGGTTCCTCCTTTGTAAAGTAGGCATGCTGTAAAACTTCACCAGCTGTCGGTCGTTTGGCTGGATCATATTGAAACATGGCAGAAATAAGCTCGAATGCGGCTGGGGTCAGTTTGTCGCCAAACTTTTCCGCCAGAGTGCTTCTCCGCTTCAGCGTCGGTCGCAGCAGCTCGAACCAGGCCATGTCGACCAGGCCGGGCCAGTCCTGCCGGCTTGGCGTGCCGAGAATACTGTAAATCTTGTCCAGCTGGCTCAGCTCCGTGCCGTCCCCCGTGAAGATAGCCGTCCGGTTGAAGATTTCCACCATCACACAGGCCGCGCTCCACACGTCCACTGCGGCCGTGTATTGGGTTTCTCCCAGTAAAAGCTCAGGAGATCGATACCATATCGTAATGACACGATTGGTGTAATCCAGCTGGTGTCGTTTCGCGTAGAAGCGGGCTAGTCCGAAATCTGCTAGCTTGAGCACTCCTGTGTTGCTCACCAGAATGTTCGCCGCCTTGATGTCTCGATGAAGAACACCCCGTACGTGAAGATAGTCCAGCCCTTCGAATAGTTGTCTTGCGAGATCTTTTCGATGAGCTGGCTCAAGCTTGAATGTAGGATGATTCAGCAAGCCCGTCAGATCGTGAGACAGATACTCAAACACCATGAAGCAATCGTTCTTCTCGACCATGACCTCTTGAAGATTGACAATGTTGGTGTGTCGCAACGATTGGAGCAACTTGATTTCCCGAACCGCCGTCACCGGAAATCCATCTCTCTCTCCCTCCATACGTATACGCTTCAGGGCGACCAGGCCCTTGGTATAGACATTGAGGCCCTTGAAAACTTTACCGTACGTACCGGACCCCACCACCGACTCATTGCCCGGTTTTCTGTAAAACACTGAATCGGATGCCAGCAAGTCCGTCTCAAGTACTGGCCGAGGCTTGGGCCGCCGCACGATTTTTTTGACGATTCGCGTCCGAGAAGCTATTTTTGGACCATCAGGCGGGAGGTTTCGAAATTCTATCCTTTGCCTCGCTGATGCTGGTTCAGTGGGAGCAGACCGGGGAGGCTCACGCTCACGTTCACGATCCCGCTCTCGATCCCGCTCTCGATCCCGCTCTCGATCCCGCTCTCGTTCCCGCTCACGTTCTCTTTCACCTTCCCTTTCCCTTTCCCGTTCCCGTTCTCTCTCTCGTTCCCGCTCTCGCTCTCGTCCATGCTCATGCTCATGCTCTTTGGCGTGTGACTCTTTCTTGGCAGGCGCGTTAAACTTTTGCGATATTTCAGGCTTGGGACCCGTTGGCGTAGGCTTCGAGGCCTTGAACGCAAAACTAAACTTGCCCGACGCCCCGGTTGGAGACGACGCAGAACCTACAGCACTATTGGACCGGGAAGTTCCCAATGGTGCCGAGCTGGGAGGCTTTTTTTCATTGACCCTGGAATCCGTGGATGGTCCCGTTGGTGCCCGTGCGGCTCTGGCATCATCATCCATCTCCTTATGTTTGGATTCATTCATCTTCTCTGTCGGTGTTGCCGCCGACTCTTCTTTGTGCCCGTTGGTCCCCGGCTCATCAGATATGTGTTGATTGTTCCGTGCTGATGATTCTGAATTGCTCGACCCCCGTAGTTGGGTATTGCTAGGTCCTCTGAATCCACCGCGGCCCGAGAAGGAAGAGCCTCTCTGACTGTTTGCCCGCATGCCGCCTCGATAGTTGCCAGAGGGATAGGAATTCATGGGACCTGAAGGTGCTCCGTACGGTGGCGATCGTAGAGGATAGGAATTATGCTGGTCTGGTGGAGGACCATTATGAGGACCATGGTGTCCTGATTCGTTGTGAAATTGGGACGGTCGACGACTATATTTTGTCAACACGTCGTGGCAAAAGAAAACAAGAAATGAAAAGACGAAGAAGACGAAGAAGAAGAAGAAGAAGAAGGAAAAGAAGAAGGAAACGAAGAAGAAGAAGGAAAAGGAGAGATATGGAAATAATATTGAGATAATTGCGAGCAAGACTTACTGTTCGGGTGGTGTCGCTTGCACGTTTTGACGTCCTGACCGATTTTGGGGATAAGAAGATGCCGATTGAGAATGTTGAAAGGAGCTGCCATGCGGAGGAGACTTGGAATATCCCTTGATATCAACTCCGTGGTGCGAGTCGTACTTGTCACCGCCGCGAAAGGTACTACGTGATGTCATGTCGCCATCGGGTTCAGCACGGGACGAATGATGTGGCTCAACCTTGTCTTCCCCCCGTCTCGTGTCTCGATACGACCTGGGAGATCGGGGGTGATCTGGCCTGTGCGATCGCGCTTCCGGATTCGTCTGACCGGGAGACGTAGTCCTTGGGGGTTTGTCGGAGCGGGATGAGGCACGGTCTCCGGCACAGTCTCCGGCACGGTCTCCGTGAGGAGAGGGTCTTGAGCGTTGGTAAGCCGGAGAAGGACTTCGCGATGTCTTTCGGCGATCTCGGGATCGTTCCCGTCCGCTGCTTTTGGACAACTTGTGTCGTGAATCAGGTGCGTGTTTTGATGGTGACCTTGATTGTGGTTCCCTTTGCCGCCTTGGGAGAGAATCTCGGCTTGGTGAAGGGGATCGGCGAGAGCGGGAGTGGCGGCGTGAGGATGACGATCGGTGTCTTTGGTGATGGTGCCGGCGGTGGCGGTCCTGTGATGACTCTCGGCGACTGTGCCTCCTGGCCTCGGTATAGGGCGAATATTCCCGAGAACGTCTGGGAGAATCGTGTATTCTCTTTGATCTTTTTCGGTAGGGCGAGTCGGCGGAATGGCTTCGTCCTCTGTGTCTTTTCGCAGACGAAGGGGAATCGCGGTGGTGTCGCTCCCGACTACGGCTTCGGGGAGCTTCCTTGTCAAGATCATGTTCGCGAGCCTTCTTGGCTCGAAAGCGCGGGATGAGATCGTCCAACGGACCGTTTTGGCCGGCGAGTTCGTCTGGATACTTTTTCGAGCGTTCTCTGCTACGGTCGCGAGAGCGACGTCGTTCGTGGTGGGAAGAATCGTGGTCGGGTCTGGAAGTGGAATGGCGATGGCGAGATGCGATGCTGGTGCTGGGACTGCGCTGGGCGGACCGGGGAGGAGGAGATCTTGGTCTGTCGTGGTATGATGCTCCTCGCCCAGCTCGGTCCCGTTCTCCTTGATCGCTACCTCGAGGATCTCTCATGGCGACATGTCGATGGCAACACAACGCAGTTGAGGTTATGGATGGCTGATGGCGTCGGAGCACTTGGTTCGAGTTTTAGTGCTGCTGCTGGTCACGACAAATCGCCGCACCTTAGCCGAGCCGCCAAGGGGTGCATGTGCGCTGTTGGTGCGGTGTTGTGTTGGAGCACGCACGCGGTGCTGTGGTCGACGTGCCCCCTCAAAAGCGCCCTCCAAGGCGCCCCCAAAAGCCCACCAGACCAGGCCCAGACTCCGCCAACCACCCCCAGGAGCTCCCCCCGTAGCGCTCCCAGTCCGCCAGGCTCCCAGGCTCCCAGCCCAGCACCAGCACCAGCACCAGGCCCGGGGCCGGAGTTGGTACACGCGTTGCCAGCCATGTCGCAACCAACCGAGTGCGTGCTGCACACCATTGATTGACCAGAGTCTGGTGCATGCATGTGTGTGCGTGTGCACGCCTCGTTCTCCTCTGCGTGCTCGTCCGGTGCGGCTTGTCAACTTCGGTGTTGCTGCAAGGTCGCACGCACGCAGCCTCTGCTGCCTGCCCGCCCGCCTCTGCCTGCCTGCCTGCCTGCCTCTGCATGCAACGGACCAGACTCTAATAAATGTCTCTCACTCCGTCGCCCACTTACCAATTGCCTGTGCTGGCCTCACCTAGCCATGACTCAGTTGTAGCCACTCCAGTCATTTTCTCATCTTCCAGCGCCTGCCGGGCAGCGTCTCTGACATCGCCTGTTACCTCCAAGCTTAGCTTGATATGTGGTCGGGTCGTTTCCGTGTTGTTCCACCACTTGCTTCATCAAATAAGTTCCTGCGCTCTTCTTCTGAGTGTCATGCAGTCGTTTTTTTCCCTCCTGCACCAGGGTTTCGGGCCGGGGTTTCCAGCCGGCTCTCGTCCAGGTTCATGTTTGGCCAACCCAAACGACCTCGCACATGATGATGATCTCAGAAGCCGTCACTACACGGTAAAGAGGTCCATGTGAGAGAGGAGAACAGCAACTATATACAGAGATCTCATGGATCATTTACGAAGCACACCGTCGGATTCCATAGAGCAATTCCACAATAAAATAATGTGGGACATAAGTCTGAGTTTGGACATGCGGCCAAACGTGGTTGCACTGACCCCATGTCAAAGATGCTCAAATGATGCCTAAACATTCCCCAGAAGGGTCAGTCATTCAATCTTGATCGGGAGATTCTGTTTTTTTTTTTTTGTTTTTTTTTTTGTCAAAAAGCAACTCGTGAGCGCTCAGTCAGCATATTCTGGTCTCAAAGGCTCAAGCTGGGACCTGAGTGACCAATATCTGCCTGCCCATCAGGATGAGAAGCTGTGACTTTTGGCTTCAAAGGTTGGTTGTGGTAGGAGCATCGTCGTTCGCCAACTGATGAAACCAAATATCCATCGATGAGCCACGCAAACAGAGTGACTCCGAGTTGCAGCAGGGACAGAAAGAGGGGTACAGAGCAGCCGCAGAAGTGAGGGTCAGGACCAGCACAGAGGACGTCAGATGGTCGTGTTGAGAGCTCCGTGAGTAGTAGCTTAAATCGAACGGGAGAAGTCTGAGGTGGTGCAAGCCAAGTCGATGCAAATGTTTCGTCTTGGACCATACTCTTTATGGAGTGCTGCGTGTGGGAGTACCGTTGGTTCTTTTGACAAAGGTGGCATTTCGCCGGCGTTTTCTTTTGCATCTATCGAATCGAGGAGATGAACTCGTGATTGAAGTATCGTTGATTGCGAATCCACATCATCCATGTGAACTTATATCCAGCCAGCACAAAGTGCTCAAGGTCGCGTCATCGAGTATCATGTTGCGGTTTGACGAGAAGTGACCCTTGCCGCGTGGAGGGCAGCAGCCTCCTCATATGGGCCATAGTGGTATTACGGCGTCCCCATCTTGAGTCAGGTTCTCGCCCAAGACCCGATCGTCCCATGTCGCTCGATATCTGATGTATCAGCGACTTGTCCAAGAGCAGCGTTTCAGCAGTCCTTTGCGGTGCCAGAAAGGCGGGATAATCAAGCCATTTTTTTTTTTGGTCTGGTGATCAAGCACGATGGAGCGGATTAGCTGTGGGCAAACGAGAGCGGGAAGGCCAGAGTCTCAGGTCTATATCACGTGACTGCAGTCCGAGCTGGCGGATCATCATTGCGCCGTGGACCAGCATTCCGAGGTCCGTGAGTGCCCCCTGTGAGCGCCCCTGTGAGTGCCTCGGCAAGTTACCATGGACCACAAGGCACAAGGCCCCGTCCTCACGCGCCGTACCCGGGCAGGTGCCCAGGCAAACTCCGCATATGGCACCAGTGGGGAGTGAATCTTCCGAGCTGTCTGAACCGACGCTAGACCTGTTTTGTAATAATGGCATATCTGGCACCTTTTCGTACATTGCTTCCCGCCGACAGAGGTGCAAACAAGTCGGTCAACATGTGCGAGCACCAGTATCAACGACTGCTTGTGTTGTTTGTTTCCCGCGAGGATTGATAAGCTCTGTTGACCGTCTATTCCCAGAGATAAGCCCTGTGGCGTTCCCGGCAGCATCAGGCAACATCGAAACCCGATGGAGCAGACTGACTGGAGGCGGGCATGCATCATGGACGTCGAGCGGCTCAACTCGCACTGCAGGAACCGACCGGGTTGTTGGCGCAGCGGAGTCCCGATGTAACTATGCGGTGACTCGAAAGTTGACTGGACACCGGGGACGACCGGACCAGCAGAATCGACCGACAGCCCCGTCATATGCATGTTTCGACCAGACGTCCTGTAGATATGTATGTATGTAGCGATCCACCCGCCGTCCATCGCGCTTAAAAATGTCTTTGCCGCCTCCCGAACCTCGTTCAAACTGCTTGTAGGTTGCCATTGCTTATGTCATCTAAATCTCACTGCGCCGTCCTTATCTGAAGAATCAGGTAGACGAAAGGGGAGAAAAAAAAATCTCCTGGCCGAAGCCTTGCCTTGCTTGCCAGCCAAACACGACAAGCCTCCAAAGGTATCTGCCTGCTGTCCAATTGACGAAAAAAAAAAAAGAAAGAAAGAAAGAAAAAAAAAAACACACACACACACACACACACACACACATCGCAAAAACAAAATGGAGTGGCTCGGACACGCCAAAATTGCCTTCACTCATGCGCCTGCGCCGCGGGCCTTGAAAGAGAAAGACGGCAAAGAGACCGACGTGCTCAAGATCGTCGAGGCGGCGACGCCACCTTGCCGGCTGAACCCCTTTCTTTTCAACGGCCATCTGCAGACCTTGTGGACGACCACGAGGCCGCCCGGACCGCAGGTGTACTATCGGCGCAAGGTCTTCGAGGCAGATCACAAAACCTACCGAGGCACCTTTGCGGTGGATTTTGCCGTCGAGCCCTTTGAAGGCGGCGACGAGACGTTGCCGAGGAGAACGACGTACTACTCCGACGAGGAGCTCGCCAGCATGGCCTCGGAGGATTGCAAGCCTATGCTCGTTGTCCTGCACGGACTCTCTGGCGGTTCCCACGAGATCTACCTGAGACACACCATTGCGCCGCTGCTGGGCGATGGTGGGTGGGAGGTTTGTGTCGTCAATTCGAGGGGTTGTGCAGGGAGCAAGATCACCAGTGGCGTGCTCTACAATGCCCGCGCTACGTGGGATTTGAGACAGGTAAGGTTCGAGAGCCGAGTGGTTACAAGCCGACGCGTCCTTTTTTTTTTTTTTTTTTTTTTTTTTTTGTCCGGTCCTTATGATACAATGGCTGATGCTGAGATTGGGTACTGCTTAGACGGTGAATTGGCTGAAGAGCACCTTTCCGAATCGTCCTCTGTTTGGCCTAGGCTTCTCTCTCGGGGCCAACATGCTCACAAACGTAAGTGCAGAACACACATGCCTCTCCTCCTCCCTAGCCATAAGCCATCAATCGAGGTCGTTGGCCAGAACAAGAAACGCTCCGGAGGCAACGACAATACTAACTCGTGTGGTGGCAAGTATTGTGGCGAAGAAGGGGAGAACTGCCTGCTCAAAGCGGCAGTTGTCTGCTCAAACCCCTTCAACCTGGAAGTCTCTAGTAAAATCCTGCGGACCAGTCTCGTTGGAAGGGAGGTATATCTCAGAGGATTGGCCAGTAAGTTCTTGGATGCACCAGACAGGATTCAACGGAAGAGTCTCGGGGCGTGCCGCGGCTAACGGATCATTGTCAAGCGGCGCTCAAGTCTTTGATCCTCACCCACAAGGATGCCCTGAAGAAGCACAGTAACCTTGACCTGGACGCCATTGATAAAGTCACGTACATACATGAATTTGATCGCGAGGTCCAGTATGGTTTTTTCTTTCCTTCTCTGCACCGCAGCTGCCTGTTGCTGACGAGAACCAGATGCCCTTCATGGGGCTACCCTACCGAGGATGCCTACTATCGCGATGCATCGTCCACAGATTCGGTGCTAAACATAAGAATTCCTTTTGTTGCCTTGCACGCGACTGACGATCCTGTGAGCGGCAATTCCCTCTCTCTCTCTCTCTCTCTCTCTCTCTCTCTCTCTCTCTCTTGGTACAACAAGCACGACCAAACCGCCAAGGCGATCAAATAACATGCTCATGACTGAACTCGAGAGCTAATAACCACGAAAGATTGCCGTCGACCAAGCCCTTCCATACGAAGAAATCAAAATGAACCCCAACACCGTCATGATCACCACCTCGCTCGGCGGCCATCTGTGCTGGTTTGAGACTGGCGGCACCCGATGGCAAACAAAGCCCGTAAGTCGTCCCCGCTCAAGAGACAAAATTGTGCCAAACGGGCGAAACATGCACACTTTCGTCAAGTATACTGACTTGACTTTTTTTCCTTCTCTTTTTTTTTTTTGATCGTCTCCTTTTTTTCATGCCAACGCAGGTGTGCAATTTTCTCAACCATATCGCGTTCAAGGTCGATATGGATAGTTTGAAGCCATCTGCAGAGCCTGTCGTTACGGAAAACCCATCTCACGGCGCATACTTTGATCCCATGCGACGCAGGCTTGAGATTCATGGACCGTGAAGGAAAGGGGGGGAGGACCTCAATGCGGAGGGTACCGACTGTGGCATGCGGGACTGATTTTCTGCTGCAATGGGGAGCTCGTTTGCGAGTAGACTAGATGAGATCAGGAATACAATGAGGGAAATATACAAAAAGAGGATAGACTACAAAGCAGAATTCTTCGTTTTTTAATACATAAGTACACAGCGACAAAATCCAGTCTCTCCTGTTCAAATGTACACTCAAGATTTTTTTTCCCTAAACATAAAAAAAAAAGTTTGACCTTCTCCGGAAGAGTAGAGAGCCACTCCCTCCCTCCCCCACCTGAAAAAGAAAAAAAAAACTCCTCAACACCAAACGATACCAAATACATACAGTAAAGGGTACAAAAAACAAATCCACCCCCATTGTGTCCTCCTCGGGAATAATCCAGCCCGCGCACCCCTCTCCTCACGCAAACGCAACTCGTTTCTTCGTCTTGGCAGCCTTGGTGCCCGACAAGGCCAAGCTCTTGACCGAGTCATCCTTGTCATCGCCACCCCCGACATTCCTTCTCTTGCGCTTCTTCCGCAGCGAATCCTTGGTATCTTCCAGCCTGGATTTCTTCTCCTCTTCCTTCTTCTGGGCCTCGACCTTGCGCGCCTCTCGTATTTCTTCCATCTTGCGCGCCTTGATCATTTTCGATTCGATTTCTCCGTCTTTTTCGGCTTGGACGATGGCTAGGATTGTGCTCATGCTTTCCTATTTTGTTTTTCATTCTTCAAATCAGCAAGCGATTCAAATGGAAATCTGGATAATTCATTCCTTTAATCCCCACAAACAAGCAAGTCGGCGACACGAGCGTGGCATTTTAAGAAAAAAAAAAGTACCAGAAAAAGAAAAGATGAAGAAATAAACAAAAAGCTCTGCCTTACCGTATCGTCCACAAATATCTTTCCCTTCTTCTTCCCTCGCGGCTTCACCACGCCCACCGGCGTCACCATGTTCAATGCCGGAATGCCCAGCTCCGTCTCCGTGTACACCTTCTTCTTGGGCTTTTTCAGCATCGCAGCGCGATTCTTCTCCTTGACCTGTTGCGACACGACGGGCCCCTTGGGCTTTCTCGACCTCTTCACGATGCCATCTGTGTCGGAGCGTTTTGCGCCGGCGCCGGCGCCGCCCTTGGAGGTGGACCCTCCCTTGGGAGCGGCATGTTTGTTTTTTATTGTTCGGGTTTTGGAAGGAGCCATTGTGGGAGACTGAGCGGAGGAGTGGGGGAGTGGGAGATTCCGCGAGGCGATTTTCTTTTTGCCCCCTCTTTTTTTTGTCTTGTTGCGAGAATGCCGTTCGTTTTACTGATTCGAATGCTGGGGGGGAAAGGTGGGTTGTGGTTTGTGGTCACGTTGAGGTTGGCGGCTGGCGATTTCCTTCTCATGAGGTTTGGGGAAATTTTTTTTTTTCCCTTCTTTAGGGGAGGGGCGGCAGGCGATAAGCGATAAGGTAGTGGAGTGGGCCGGTTTCGCATGGCGTGAAGTGGGAAGGAAGGACTGAGAAAACCAGCAGAGCGGTAATAGTGGGGCGGGCGGATACTAATGCCTTGTGCATATCTGGTGGATCGATCTTGTATCTTGTATGTACGTTCATTGGTTGCCATTTTGAAGAGTCGCTTGGGGCGGCAATTTGTACTTGGACGGTACCTGCTGGTACACAGTAGTCACCTCTCTGGTATATGTGCACAAATACTGGAGTGACTCGTCGCGTGCGGCATGGAGTACGTGAATACATACATGAATAAAAAATGTCTTGCACGTTATCTTATGACTTGTATCGATGCAAAGCGGAAACACACGGCTGAGATTCAGTGGCGTAAACACGCCATAAAAAGCAAACCCCTCGTCGAATCAGTCGGTGCATATTCGCTAAGCAGCTGCTCTGCTGCAGATGCCTGCTTTTATACCACCACAAGCAGCAGCAGCGACGTGCACGTATACAAAAAACACACCTCTGAGTCACGCCACCAGCAGATTTTAGCGCTCATGTGAATTTCTTGGAAACGCCGGAAGTTGCCCCGGGTTTTTTGGTGTCGCTCGGTTGAAATTGACTCTTCACCATGCATGCATGCATGCACGCCCTCGTGCTGTGCGTCGGAGTATTCATGCCACCTGTTATCTGCCACCTGGAGCGCTCACAACCCCGACGGCTCTCGGAAATGCTCAAAGGAGTTGAGCCGCGTTGCAAACCCGTTCTGGCGAGCGGCAGCAGACGTCTTGGGCATTGTGACGAGTTCTGTAGAACCAGACTTCCATGTACGCCGTTTTTGTGCATCGCTCACGATTTACAAAGGGCTCGGGAGTCGGCCCCGGCCCGGGGACAATCTGCGCCATGAGCCGAAGTCAGGATTAAGTAGGTACGTACTAGGTATTCGTCAGATTGACCGATGCAACGCCAAGCGATGCGGCACCGGGTCGGATCGTAGCGCTAGAAGCGAGGGGAAATGTGATGTCCAATGAGAAGGCGGTTCGCCGGCACGTGTCACAATGAGGCGACCAGTCACAGGACGACACCCGTGGTGCCTGAGATGCCACAGCCAACAAACAACAAGGCTTCGTTTTGAGTGGTGAACGATGTAGGTCTGTCTCGGCCTAATGCTTGCCGCGTTGAAAGCGGCCCTTCGCCAATTCTTGCTTGCCCGCTCATTCTTGTCCGTGGTCTTGCCATCCATGCATGAGACAGGGGTGCTTGGCCTCATCGCCGGCCGGAGCAAGGGTTGGCTATAACCCAGGCGTGAACAAGCCTCAGAGTCCCGGTCACTTGACGCCTACAAAGCAGCTCGTTATGGCGAGAAGGCGTTTCGCGAACAACTGTCGCTCATGCACATCAATATGCGCCAACGTCGCAGACCGCATGTTCGGCCAACTCACAACCAAGTCATTCATCTTTGGCGAAATTCCCTCGGCCAATGTAGCTATTGATACAAGCGCTGGGAAATGTCATTCTTTGAGAAGCCCCTCCTCATCTAATGTATAAAAGGCACCACAGTCCTCCGATTATTCTACATTATTTCTACTCCATCCACATGACGCCCTCAACAAGTCTCATATTCTGCGTCCATCGAACCAAAGACCGAGAGAGTCAAATCCAGCACATATTTCCAATCCATATCCAAAAAAAAAAAAAAAAAAAGGTAAAACATACAACTCAAAAACGAAGTCCGCCTAGCAGTATTGACTCGGCGTCCAGGTTCAGCATGCCAGAAGAGAAAGGCACCGAGAGTTCCTGCAACATCCCTGATGGCAACGACGCGAAGACAGAGGCCGTAAAAATGGCGGAGTTTCGTGCGAGTTTTACAGCCGAGGAGGAGAAGCAGCTGTCAGCATCTGCCACGGCTGCACAAGCAGTTAGGAAGGAGGCTTCTGGAACGCAAAGAGGGCGACCCGAAACCTCTGAGCATCCAGGGAAGGCATAAGTCATTGAGCTACACTTGTTATATCAGTGAAAGTTTCCTTGACTTTTTCAGTGTACTTTTCATAATCTTTCAATTTGAGGTCAATGATGTCAAACACGTCGCAACGCCAAAGACGGGCAAGAACCGTGTAATCAAGATCATCCAAGTGGTCCGGGGGGAAAGAGAAGTGATAAGTCAATAATTTGTCGTAGAAAATTCCTGTGAAGCTCACTGGAAGGCCCAACGATAGTATGGCCCAATATGTTCCGTTGTTCCAGGTTTGCCGGATAGTCGATGAGAGTGGCTCACCATCCCTTTTGGAAATCTGAAGCTTCTCTTCATGCTCCATGTGCTTGATAAACTCCTTATATTTAGGCAGGTAACCCATGTCGATCTGGTCAATGAGTTGTCCCTCGAGCCAATATGGGGCCAGTGCGAATTCAACAGGCAACGAGCAAGCAAATTCTAAATCGAGCATGCAGATGATATTCCAGTCCTCGTCCACAATGATGTTGCTTCGATGAACATCACTGAGAGTATATACAAAAGGGCCGTTATTAAGTTCTTTTCGAAATGTTTGCGAAAATGCGAGTTTTGCAGCGGCTAGAGCCGCCGTCTGGCGGCAGGCATCGCCATAGTTGCGTACACCATTTAGCTGATGAATCAGCCTGTTCTCAAAAGCCGTCAAATGAGAATGTACAAAGTCGTCGACGTGAGAGAAGGTTTTACTTCGAGGCATATCAAGAGGAAGGCCTTCATTCTCATGCATTACAAACGGAATAGTCAGAGGACGACTGTCTAAATGTAGATAGCCTTTGTCGTCTAGTCGGAACGAGCCGATGCGTGGTAGGCTGACACTTGTAAGCGAGAGCATTATCCTAGCGAGGCCACGCTGTAAATTTTCCTGGCGACGGGCGTCTTTGCATTTTTCGGTCCACTTTGATGAGAGCATCTTGCCAGAGGTAATAGTTTCGATGAGTAGGTAACCGACATCAAGGTCAACGAAGCGGCTAGAGCAGTGGGGTACGTATTGCGAGGGCTGTGGAAAGCCAAATGCAGCCAGAAAGTAGTTTCGAATCCGTCGGAACCAACGTGTCCACCAGGGAAGAAGTTTGACATGTGTAAACTGTAGACGGGGAATCAGCAGCCGGCACCTGAATGTACGCAATCCAATGCACTTACTCTTTGATTGGTGGACAGGCCAAACCCGTAGAGCTTCGGTATAGGAACTGTAGGGCAGTTCTCTTGAAGCCAAGCATATGTTGCAGCTTCGTAATTGATCTTCTCATCAGAGTTGCCAGGGGACGGGCCTTCCCCGACGCGAAATGGCAAGGGAAAGCGGAGAATCACCCACTCTGGGACGTTTCTTTTTTGTCTCACAATGGGGTCGGTAGTGACGTGAATCTGCACAATTAGATTGAATGAGCCATGGAGCCAGCATGGTTCAGGAGAAATGACAATCTCCGTCGGATCGGTGCCAAGGTGATGTCCTACAACATCAGCTAGAAGAGAACGATGGCTATTTATTCGCTGGAAGAAATCTTTTTTCTGCTGCGGATATGTCAACTTATGAAGAATATCCGCATCGGTCGCCATTGCGCGCGATAGAGTGATGGGACCGGAAAGGGTATTGCGCGTCGTCATGGCTAGGAAGATATGCGCGACAGAGGTGAGAGAGAGTGTGAAATAAAAGATGAAAGAGGAAAGAGGAAAGGTGAAAGATGAAAGAAAGAGGAAACGCGACCGTCTCAGAGGGTCTGGAGGAGAGCTTGACTTGTCTTTTAAATGTGCCAGATCTAGGGGCTTTGCTCAGCGTAATTTATCGTAGCATTGTTTGTGCTTGGGTCGCCTCAGCAATTGCCAGTTCATACATCAGTATGTTGATATGTACACATCTAGGTACACCCATATATGTATAAGTACTGTGTACCTACACAGTAGATAAGTAAGTACCCGGTAGGTACCTCATGAATGTGATAGGTATAAATAGCACAGCCCCTTTGGATTATTGTTACAAGCTGTTGGCTGTCTCATGAACAGTTGCATGCACGTGATCATGCGTACTACTGGCGGAGTTTCACGCAGTTGCTCACAAGAGAACGCTTGACACAAGCGTGTACCATATGTACAGTGCACCCCTTGAATGATCTGACAACTCTACATGCTCCGCTACGGCTCCTGCTCCCCACTACCTAGCACTCTAGCACACGTGATCTCGGCTAGAAGTATTAGTAGGGATATTCCACTGGCCCTAGTCTGATTAGCTTAAAGTCTCCGGCGAGGCCACCTATAAGTAGAGTTGTCAGATCATTCAAGTGTATTTCGTCCACAAAGTACCCACTATATTGCTGTGGGTCCGTGGATGTCGATATGTCATTCGTCAGTACGTTGCTCTGTTTTTGCTGGCGAGTGACTTACCAGAGCGGGAAAAAGCAATGCCAGACGCGACGTTTCGACTGATCCACACCCACCCGCCCCCGTAGGTACTCAAATGTCTAAAATGTCGACTTTCGTAAAGGGAGGAACCCGAGCAGAGAGCTCGATCGGGGCGGAACTGCTCAAGTGATTAGTTGGTGGGCATGGCATGTAGAAGGAAAAATGTTCCATTCGGCTTGGCTGCGTCTTGGTACACGTACACAAATACTAATACATGCATACACACACACATGCATACACACTATGTTGTATGTCGGTGCCTGCAATATTGTTTTTTTAGTATTTTTGACTAGAGGTTGAAGGGGCGGGGAAGTCTATGACAGCAATTGATGGGTGATGGGGCTGACGCGGTGTCATTCCATATTGGCGAACTGGATTGAAAAGGAGACTTAGGAGGCAGGAGGCAGGAGGCAGGAGGCAGGAGGCAGCGGGCAGCGGGCAGCAGGCAGCAGGCACGAGGCACGAGAAAGGGTCTAGATCCTGTTGGCGTGCACAAGATACGCACGTTGCTCCTCGTTCAGCCTCCAACATTTTAAAAGCTCGCCGCGCAATAGTAATAACTAGCACTCAATACTGAGAACAGACCGGACCAGACCAGACCAGACACGACCAGACCAGACACGACTCAGACTTGGCCACTCATCCACCAGTGAGTCGTGACTGGCCTGGCCCACACGGCTGCTGGCCAGGCGCAGAACCACGCATGCAGAATTTCTCGACCTCCACAACACCACACCCTTCACCTCCACAAGCTCGTCTTTCCAGTTCGTATTGCAAAAAAAAAAAAAAAATCGTCTAGATCCACTACACAGCAACACAGCGACACAGCAACATTCTCCGACTCAACAACATCCCTGGATACCCAACTTCGTCTTCAACGTCTCACAATCGGCTCGCCCTCTCTCTACAGTATTCTATTGACCTGGCTTCAATCTACGTCATTTCTCAGTAGTTGCACACACACGCTTCGTCTCGACACCCGATTCTTGTTATACAGCCGCACGCACACACAGACTCACGGGCGCATACAGACGTGCATAAACGCATATATACGCACTCAGACGACGAATTTTCACTTTGCTCAATCAGCCAGAACCTCATCAGCCAGAATCTCGACCACAGCCGCTAAAACCAACCGCAACCAAAAGCAACCGCAACAGTGACCACAATTTGCAATCACGTCTTCCACTTCCCGCTGAAGGCCTATCGTGCTTGACCCTCTTCTTCCAGCATCTGCCACATCCTACAGCGAGCTTTTTCACCTCAAAAAACACCATCAATCCAATCGCCTCGGAGCCTGTCGTCTACAACTCAGCACCCACGCCGATATCGTCGACCAAACACTTGGTTCGTCTGCGATACGCGTTGCAAGGCTTTTGCAAGTCGCCTCGCCCTCCGATTCTCCTTTCTCCCTCCCTATTTCTCTTGGGCTCTCGCCAGTCTGCTTTGGAGTGTCTATCGACTTCGAGCCGCCTTTTGCAACGCGACGCCTAACCAACATCTTCATGGCGACCGACAACAATAACCTCTGGACCCGTCGCACAAAGTATGTCTCGAATACCACATATATCCTGCTTCGTGCCACATTTCCTCTGCTGTGACTTTATATCAAGACCCTCATCAGCATGAGAACAGCTAATTTCATCGCCACTAACCTGGCCTCGCACTTCTAGCTCTGGTAAACTATCACTTACGACGTCATCGAACGGCCCAAACGGCTCTTCAGCGCATGATCCCTCACGCAGTGGCTCTTCCTTATCAAAGCGCCATGGAGGCGACAGCTCGTCGCACGGCAAGTCCAGCCCGTTCAGCACGCCAGGCGGTGGCCTGGTATCTCCCACAAGCGGCGCTTCGAGCGCGTTCGGCCTAGGATCAGGGGCCTTTGCGTCATTTGGGTCAGCCAAGACGCCCAAGTCTGGCGCCAATCCGTTCGATATGGCCTTGGGATCAGTCGTCTCCAAAATCACAATCGCAAAGGATGGATCCAAGCCTATTTCGAAAGTCTCCAGTATGGCATCCATCGCTGAGGATAGAGCGTTTGCAACGTCTTTGGCTGCTAAAGCGCATCCGTTGAGAGATGCATGGTCTTTTTGGTATCGGCCCCCAATCTCAAAGGCTCACGGCTTCATTGAATACGAAAATACCTTGCATGGGATTGCTACCGTGCGCAGTGCCGAGGACTTTTGGGAAATCTACTCTCACTTGAAGCGGCCGTCGTTGTTACCCGTCGTGTCGGATTACCATTTTTTCAAAAAGGACATTCGTCCCATTTGGGAAGATGACGTGAATCGCAAGGGAGGCAAGTGGGTTGTGAGGATGAAGAAAGGCGTTGCCGACCGGTATTGGGAGGATTTACTCCTATGTCTCATTGGCGATCAGTTTGGTGATGCTGGCGAGGAGGTTTGTGGTGCGGTCCTCAGCATGCGCAACGGTGAAGATATACTCAGCATCTGGACCCGCACGGTCGGCGGCCGGGTACTCAAGATTCGGTAAGAGAGGCGGGACTTTCTTTGCCGCCATGTTTTCTTTCCGTCTCTTCTATGCATGCATGATCGGGTTTGGCTAACAAGAACAACTGTTATCTTTGATAATCATACAGCGAGATTATGAAGCATGTCCTCAACTTCCCCCCCAACACTCGCGTCGAGTTCAAGAGTCACGACTCTAGCATCCAACAAAGGACCGCCATTGACGAACAGCGTCGTGAAAAGGCTCATTTGAACCAGGGCAGCGACAGACGTCACACTCCCAATACTCAGCGACAAAATCAAGATTAAAAGCGCAAAATCATGATAATGATGGAATGCATGATTATTTTATCGACGCTTACCATGGCCGCGCCATGTGAGCCATGTTAGAATTCAATATCACGGCGTGAGCTGGGCTAGGCTTTGGACTCTTGGGAAGGCAAGGGAAGGGAAGTCAGGGGGGCGGGTTCCGTTTTCGAATTCATGTTCTCTCTGCATTTCATATTTCGCTGTATGTACAGTACGTGGACTGTGAAACACCAAGGCAGGCGGGTCAGCTGTGCATGTCGATTGTATGACAACCCAGATTTTGCCTTGCCCATCTATCGGTCATGTGATTCCGACTTTGCTTTTCGTCCTCGTCTCTCGTTCTTTACACTGGGGAAGGGGCTCTCCTCTTTGAAGTTTCCATTGTGATTAAGCGGGTCTAATCCGAGATGTTTTGCTACATCTATTGTATTTATTTTGACTTTTCCTTCCCCTTTTCTCCTTTTTTTAACCCTACTTGCATCCCATTCTGCTTCTCATTTTCTTCATTTTTTTATTTCTTCCCTTTCATTTTCCGCGCGTCCTATTCCCCCCTCTGTAACCTTTCGTGCTTCCTCGGTGACGCAAATGTATGCAAAAGGGCCGAAATGCAGCAGTGCGTCCCCTGAAACTTCCAAGGAGACCCAATCCTGTGAAACGCACCTTTTTGTCCAACAACAAATGCGTGAAATGTACGTAAGAAGTAAGAACAGACTAAAAAGGGGAAAGAGGACGTGTAGATCCAATGAACTCAATTCATGGAAGTCGGGTCTACCGGAGACTCCTCGGCGGGGCGTGTGTTTCGAGCGAGGACACCGACATGGTGATTTGTACGTCCTTGACTTCTATTTTTGTGATGGAATTGCCCCCTTTTTTTTATGGAAGAGAAAGAGAGAACTTGGTTATGCATTCTGTTTGGGGAGTTTCAACTAGTGGGTGATTTCGTTTTGCACTGTGCTTTTTTATCTTTTTGTCCTTGATTCATTGTTATTCTCATTATCCATTTGTTTTTCTGTGAAAAGTAGATGTGGTGGTACTGGAGAGGGAATTGTGCTTCTATGGCGGGCGGTGTCTTTTCCCTTGAATACCCTGAGGACCGTGGATTTTGTCCCAGGTGTGAGTGAGGACGTGCTTTCTTGTTGTGTCGCGTCGTGGTATGTGCGTAGTGTGTTCTGTCGTGGTTTGGCTTGCGTTTATGCTAGGGTGGTTGATGGGCTTTTGGTCGAATGTTTATTCATTTAAATGTGGTGAGTAGCGTATGTTAGTATATTATATTTTCAAAGAAATGTTGTTTAGCAGAATATACTTGATAGATTAGACTTGATAGAATATACTGAATATATATTTAGTACAACGCATAAACCACAATAACACACCTCCTTATCCAAACGTCAATATAAAACTCACCCCATTCAAATACATCGAGTCTACCTATCGTACCTTGCTCCAGTCATCCACCACCTGCACCGCACCGCTACATCGCGCCACGCCACACATAGTTATAAGCACATCGTACTCTCGCACCCATCACTCCCGAATCGATGCTTCTGTAAGCATTCCATCTCACATACGTCTTGAGAAAAAAAAAACTCCGTATCGTTATGTTTTTTATATTGATATTCCTCTTCCTTCTTTTCTTTTCTGTACATTTTCCTTCTGCCTTACAACACCAACATGGATAGGCTTTCGCGATTTTTTTTTTAAATTTCCTTGCCAGCCGTAAAGACCGCCCCGTCAGCTTAGAGCCGCTTCTACGTCTTCCCATTCACCCGTGGTGTTCTCCGCCGCTCCCAAATCTGCAGGTACGTCTCCCCCAGATAGAGCAGCTCGCTCTGGACTTTTTCCACAAATAAATCCTGACAGCTCACCCACTCGCCCGTCGCGCGATCCCTCACCTGGGCCTTCCACGTCTTGCGCTCGTCCCCGCTGTCGGCGACGTCCTCCCTTGTGCGGACAGCCTCGTGCACCACGTTGGCGACCAGGTCGTACCAGATGGGTTCCGAGGGCGGCCACTCCGCCGGGTTGGGCTCCACGTAGGGTGACATGTCGAGGTTCCTGGCGTCAAAGGTAACGATGGTGGGGTTGCGCTCCGACACAAACTTGTTCTGAGAGAAGCGCTTGACGTGCAGGATGAGAAAGGGGGGCAAGGGGTGGAGGAGACGGTAGCGCTTGCGCTGAGAGTGGTGCTCTTGGGCCGAACGGCCGTCGTATTTGGATAGGATGGTCGGGAGGGGCACTTGAGGGATAATGTTCTTCTCGAGCTCGTCCTGGAAGAGTGGCGTGGCAGGGAGGTCGAGCGTGAGGAGGAGGAAACGCACAATGTCGACTTTGACCTCGGCGGCTTCTTCGAAGCGCAGACGGTCGGTGGCGTCGGCGCGGGCCGTAATGGCCTGGGATTCTACCTTGAGTTTACCCTGAAAGGTGCGTTGGATCATGGAGCTCCCGGGTTTTGTTTTGCTGCCACCGAGGCCGAGGTGGAGGTTGTTCAGAAACCATGAGAGGAACTCGACAGGGTCGGATTGGTTCGTCAGAGTAAAGCGCTTGTTGGATCGGAGGGCAATCTCTTGGAGAAGCTCGTGCGGCGAGACGTGGGCCTTGAAGGCGCGCGGGTTCCAGATCTTGCGGAAGAGGATGGCGTTCCGCTTGACGAGCTCGGATGTTTTGGAGAAGTCTTCTAGGAGAAAGTAGTTCCGCAGCGGGGGCACGTGCGAGAGCGCCTGGACAATGACGTTGAGATAGTCGTTTTCCTTGATGTTATTCATGCCCACGAAGCCAGGCGTGTACTGCTTGCCGGACAAAGTCCAGGATTTAGTCGGAGCCGTCGTCGCCGATGCACCGGCAGTCTGCGACGATGGGCGGTCCAGGCTCATGACTTCTGCCTTGGTGTATCGTGGATCCGAGACGTATTTGATGTCTTCCAGGGACTTGCTCTTCACTTCGTATCCTTCAGGGAGGACGTAGACCTTTTGCGTCTCGAGGTTGATGAAGACGTGGTGGTCGTCGTCCAGCGCGTGGAAATAGGCGTGCGATTTGGGACCGCGACCCTGGAAGTACTTGCCGCAGACAAGACAGGCATAGACGTTGATGTTTGACAGAGAGACCGAGCACAGTTTTTCAAAGTCAAAGTCGAGGACGTGCCGATCTATCGTGTCGAGATACAGATCGTCGTAGCCTTCGGTAGGATTCGCCTGTCGCAGCGGCGCCGATGCGACGGGGGCATCTTCGTCGTCGTCATACTCCGATACGTCGTCTTGATCGGCCGTCGTCCCCGTCGTCGTCGTTTCTCGGAGAGGTGTGGGCGTTATGGAAGAGGAGCCATTCGCGACGGGAGGGCTTTCGCTTTCGTGTTCTGCGATTCGTGACTTTTTGGAGGCGGGTGAGGCGATGCCTGCGAGCTCGTCAAGCGGTTCAGATGCCTGGCGCTTGGCCATTTTCTCTGTCTCTCAATCTGACTCTCTCGCTCTCTCTCACCCTCCCTCTCTCTCTAGAATGACCAGTCCTTCCTTGCCTCTCTGGATCGGAGAAAGGTCGAGCAAAGCCAAGGAGGGTTGATTTCTGCACCGAGTTCCCCGATAGTTGGGTAGCGTATCGAAGCGGTCGTTACTCCGTGAGCATGGAGTGTCTCGCTTTTTTGCCTCCTCTTCTTTTTTTTTTGTCTGATTTTTTTTGTCTCTCTTATTTGAGATGGAAGCGACTCCAATCTAGACAAATGAATGGAGCTCGTTGAGGTGGTTGGACGTCGCACAGCGAGAAGCGCAAGCTGCTTCATTTGTGGGGCCAGGCTCGTCCAGTAGGGTAGGCGGTAACGCAGCGTGGTGCAGCGTGGGTCCTGGGCCATGGTTCACTCAGACACCACATGCATGTTCATGCGCAAAAGATTGATGCATGTCAACGTATTTTTGAAATATTGACGCAGCCTCAGATGCACCATACTAGACGTATCACGTATGCTCCAATAATTTTCACCATGCCAGCCTTCCCATTTATATGTACATGTGCTGTTGCAAATAGCGTTGAATAAACCACACACTCATCCGACCATGACAACATCCGCTGGCCCGTCTCCCAGCTCTTTCATGGGCGCATCGTTCGTCTCAACGGGAGCCAAGCTGTCCATCTCCTGCAGGGTATATTCCATCAAGTAACTCTCGTCCACGAGCTCCTCCATGCGCTTATAGTGCCGCTCCGTGTACGCCCGCAGCCCTTGCAGCACGTCGTCCAAGCTCTTCTGTCCACGGGCGCCCCTCACGGACAGATTGGAAAACTTGGAAGCGGGATAGCTCCGGACCAGCGTCCACAAGATCCGCTGAGCGACCGGCGCTGTGCGAGCGTTGGTGTTCCAGTCTCGCAGTCGAAGGAGTAGCAAGAAGATCTGCTCATCGGACAAACTCCCCAGGACTTCATCAACCGCTTTGAGTCCACACAGACTGCCGTGGTCGGGAGTGCTATTGGTAACCACCGAGGTGAAGAGGTTGAGTAGACGGCCCGGATGGTTGAGCTGAAGCGCCAGAGTAATGGCTTCTCTGTATGAGCCAGCATAGATGTGGTTCTCCAGTTCTTGTTGCTGCTCAATCATCTTGAGCGCGGCCTGTGACGCGGCAGCTTGCGTCTCCGCAGATGTGTCTGTCCAGAAGGTCACCGTAGAATCGCCACTCCCGGACGCAATAGCATTGGTGTCTGGGTGAACGGCCACAGCCCAGACCCTGTCCTCGTGGTTGTCCAGAGTGCACGAGGCCTCGCCCGAGTTGGCGTCCCACACCTTGACAAGCCCGTCACCAGCGGCGGTAACAAACTGGACTGGCTTCTTTGCCTGCTCCTGCTTTTCTGGCATGTTGAGCCAGGCAACCTTGAGCACGCTATTGGAGTGACCCTCAAACGTTCTGATACACGTATAGTCCGACAAGCTCCAGAGTTTTATGCTCTTGTCACCGCTGCCCGTGAGGATCACGCCCTTGCCAGTGACAGGACCGTCATCTCCTTGTATGGCTGGCAGCTGGGCTGGAGAAAACTGCACTGACCAGACACCTCGCTTGTGACCCCGAAGAATACCTTGAACCTCGCCTTCCTCGACAGACCAGATCTTGACAGTCTTGTCCTGGG
Organism: Claviceps maximensis; assembly: GCA_018360255.1. Classification (NCBI taxonomy): domain Eukaryota; kingdom Fungi; phylum Ascomycota; class Sordariomycetes; order Hypocreales; family Clavicipitaceae; genus Claviceps; species Claviceps maximensis. The sequence goes on from SRPZ01000016.1 coordinate 188,241, forward strand.
ATGCCGAGGCAAAGAGGCTGCTGGAGTGATGAATGTTGATGGCATTGATGTCCTTCTCATGGGCCTTGCGGGTGAAATGAGCTCTTGGCTTGGCGCCTTGCTGTTGTGGTTGACGAGGGATATCCCATTTCTTGATTGTTTGATCTTGTGAGCCTGTAATAAGAAATGCAGGAGGGTGCTCTAGAGGGCTTGTTCGAGCAGCAGAGCCCTCGACGGGAGTCGCCTTGGGAAGAGCCACTGCTCCAAGAGATTCGGCATGACCAGAGAAAGTAGCCCAGCACACGTACGAGTTGTTGGCAAAATCAACTCTCCACAGACGTGCGGTATTGTCCTTGGCTCCTGTAGCAATCCAGTGGCCCGACCAGTCAACATCCAGAGAAATCACAATGTCCTCATGGCCTCTGAGTAGTGCCACATCCTGACCAAAGTAGGGGGCTGCTGGGGAATCCCAGGAGCCTGATGCTTTGTCATCGTCTTGGTTGCCTTGAGCGACAGAGATCAATCGGACGTCCTCTGAGTTGGTCGCCAGAGCCATGAGCGACCTGTCTGGAAGCAGATAGGCAAGATCAATGATTTCGTCATGCGTGCCTGATATCCGCCGGAACGGCTCGGGAGCTTTTAGAGCCTGCGCTGCATCGCTAGATGGCACTGGATAGAATGCGAGCGTATGATCCACTTGAACGCAGAGGATAAACGGAAGACCTGACGGGTGGAAGCCCGCCACAATGCCTTCCTCTTCACTCTTCTCCGCTTGCGCAGGGGTGAGTTCCTTGCCAGAATCAGTGTCCCAGATGCGCAAACAGCCATTGGCGCCGGCGGAGAAGGTCAGACGGCCTTGGTCAATGAATCCGGTCGTCTCGACAAGCTCCAGGCAAGGAACGATTTTTCGGATTTTCCACGACTTGGTGTCCCACCAAATTATGGTCTTGTCCCTGCTAGCGCTAACCAAAGCATGCTGTTCGGGCGAGTAGTCGATCTTTTGGACATCAGAAACGTGCGACTCTAGATTGGCGACACGTGACCGTTTATGCAAATCCCACACTTGAACCTGACCGTCCTGACTACCCGAGGCAAGTCGAAAGTTGACTTTGGTTGCGTTCCCGGCTTCAAGCTCCTGTTCAGAGCCATTGCTTGTTGCTGCGCTCTTTTTTTCTTTACGCGGACGATCCTGATCACCCGACCGAGCTGCTACCTCGAAGAAATGTAAAGCTGATACCAGGACGGATGGACCACGGAAAGTGTGCGTCATGTAGCCGCCAGCGATATCCCAGACTTTGATTGTGCCGTCAGTTCCACCAGTCGCAATCAGCGTGCTCGTCCGGTCGACAGCCAAGACCACAACGGGAGTACCGTGAGGCTTGAGAGTTCTTACGAGGGAAGCTTCGATTGTTTCTTCGTCCGAGGAGCGCTTCAGGGAGAATATTCTCATCGAGAGTGATCGGGAGCAAATAATAAGGTGCGAGGCGGATGGTGTTACTGAGTTGTGGTTAGTAGGTGTGTGTTGCGACAAAAGGAAGACGCGTGGCAAAAGAATCAAGAGAGCCCAAATAGCGTACAAGTCAAAGTCGATATCATTTCGCCGTCCTGAGTATATTGTCAGCACACGAATCAGAAGTGGACGCCCATCGTGGAAGATATCTTACACCCTCAATCTGGGCAAGGTGCTTGCCGTTGGTGGGGTTGGTGAGGACGGCATCTTCACCCAAAGTTGTGGCCAAGACATGAGCCTTGTTGTCGATTGCAATGGCGCCGCCAGTGAAAATAGGCCGGATGACGTGTCCGACATCGAAGGACGTCTTCAAAGGCTGCTTGGTGGCCATGGCTGCAAGGCTCGGGCTGTTGAAGCGACAAGGACAATCGTGGAACGGAAACCTCGAAAAGCCATCGGAGGTCGAAACATTTTTTTTTGTCTGGGGTCTGACGCTAAAGGCGTTGCGGCCGACGGGATGGTCGATCCACTTTTCTGCATGGACTTTGCAACGTGCCAACTAGCATTAAATGGGAGGAGGAACCTTGTTCGTTGACTTGGTCGTTGAAAACTGTGGATGCTTGCCATCATCATCCGTCGGTCATCAGTGACTTCATTTAAGATTCAGCAACTTTGCTGCGCAGTTTCCGTCTCTGCCTGCATCCAGCCTTCCATGATGGGCTGAAGCATATCCGCAGTATCGCTTGGATTCGCAATCATGGGAATGCAAGGGCCGCTCACGGCTCAGGCACTGGTAAGTCTCGACAACCGTCAAAGCTACCTACCACCTCGCCATCCGCAGCTCCTGGCATTGACATTCGCAAGGGTCGTTCTCCTTACGATGAGGTTGTCAATGGCGAAGGACAAGATGACAGCCATCACCCCATCCAGCAGTACGATCATCGCGGCCGGCCCATCAACCCCGACACCAAGCGCATGAACCGCGACATCATCAGGGCGCACAACGAAGTGATGCTTGTCATTGGGGTTGCAGAACCCGAGAATCCATTTTCCGGACCAGAAGCCGAGTCGCAGCGCCGCCATGAAGCACACGAGGAAGCGATAGGCCTCCCTCTAGGACTATCCGCCAGGACCTGCGTGGAGGCAGTAGGCATCTTTGGCATTCATGGACTTCGACAGCGCATTCTGGTCAGTAGTTCTTCCGGGCTCTGGCGCGTCCATTCCACGAGCCCAGGTTCCGGTTCTATCGCCTACTAACTTCACCTCGCCAGATTTACAAGAGATACTCTCACATACCTTTTTGGGCCTTGTTCAAACAAGCCAGGCATGACTTTTCTTTTTCTCGCCACCTTCTTGCTGGTGCCCCAACGAGCTTGGCCCTGTTTTACTTGGACGAGGAAGTGCGCATGCTATGGCTGAACCAAGGCAGAGAAGTAGCGCGTCGAATGTAAGTGCATTTGCTTTTGCTATTTTTTGCTATTTTTATTTTTATTTTTATTTTTTATTCTTTTTTCCCCTCCCTTGCATGTGTGAACAGCAACTAATAACCATCTAGTGTCTGTCAAGTTTGGTCTTACGTCAAGGTTCATTTGGAAATTCATGTTGTCCTACAACGTACGGGAATCATATCTGGGAATCTCTGGTTTCCACAACCGAGCTTCTTCATACCTTTTACCGAAGCATCACCAATCCCGGCCCCCCCACCACTGCGAGATTACACCTTACCGTCACTATTAAGCTGGATCGGTGGCGCCCTCGTCTCGTCAACGCCTTTGTTGGTCTGGGTCATGACACGACGCATGCTACGGGATCTGCGTCCGCAGATATGGTCTTCGATCTTTCAAAGACTCCCCAACACGGCTTTCCAACGCAAATATCTTCTTCTCCCTCCAAATACAACGCACCTGCCTCCTCCACCGACACCGACACCACCACCACCACCACCTCCTCCTCCTCCTCCTCCTCCTCCTCCGCCGCCGCCGCTACCTCCACCACCTAACCATACCATCCCGTCATCTACGAGCGCCTCGCCAGATCCTAGCAGTGCCAGGCGCGAACCTAGTCAACAGGAGCTAGAAACTATAAACGATTCTCTCCCGGCGCGGCATGATGAAACAGTCCCCTCGGGCCAGCCCGGTCAAGAGACCCTCCGCCGAGCAAGTGTCTTGTCTGCCCGAGGCGACGAATACCCCAGCGACGATGAGGAAAACGAAGGTGTCAGCGCCACGCTAATAAGTTTTGACGTGGAAGCTTCTGAATCTCAAGATGCACCACCCGGGCTCTGGTCAGCAGAGTTGCGTCCCAGCGCCGGTCCCGACGCACGATCCGGTGCCAGTCAGCATCCAGTCTACACGGATACACTGCTCACACGTCTCCCGCCGCTGATAGCGACGCGTATATTCACAGACGCCATAATGCGAGTCCTTATGGTTCCCTACGAGGCGACTGCCGTACGGCTTATCGCTCGCATGTTTCGCCTCCGCCAAGGTCTCGCCTGCGGTGACATGTTCAACCTGAACGTGCTGGGCGGTGTGACGGGCACTTGGCTCGTCAATTTCCTAGGCACCGAACTGCTCAACGTAGCTCTATCCAGCGAAGTGTGGGCAGCATTTACTCTCATTTTTCAGTGGTATCACGTCACGGAGGACGAGTGGAAAGAAGAAGAAGAAGGCACAGCAGCGCAGTGACTCGAACGGTCTCATGGGAAAGAATCTTGGCGTTTCCGCAAGAAGTATGGCAACATTTTGTCAACCAGCGTACAAAAGAAAGAAGAAAAACGAAATCAAAAAAAAAATAATCAAAAAATAATGACAAGAAGTACCTCACAACTAGAGTGAGGCGTTATCAAGTCTCGTGCTTTGAATCAGCGTTGCGCCGCATTTCATCAGTCCAAAGCGAAACAGTACAGTACATGTCTTGCTGTGTTATTATCAAGTGTTGTCCTTTTACATAACGTGACTCATGAAATCACATAGCCGAGCGCCCGCAGAAAGTCCTCTAATAACAAATGATATGGCTTTGGTGAACCCTTTATACCCAACTGATGCGAGAGTGCAGCAACATGATGATGCGGAAATGAACACCAGCCAGAAAATGATTTTCCCTCCATCTCTAGCAAGGACCTTCAGGCGCCATGTCGGTAGACTTGTGCTCCTGAATTCCTAAACATGATGGTGTCTCTTCTCTGGAGAACCATGAGCGCTCTGTTCAGACCTTGCTCACTGTAGCCCTTGCCCTCGACCATTTCTCGCCTCAAAGTTGCCAAGCTTGTGCTCCAGCCGATTGGCAGGCGACGCTTTAGCTCCAGCTCGAGGCGGTTGACTTCCTCGTTCAACTCGCGACTTCCCTGGTTGCTTCCCTGGTTGACGGCGTCCATGGTGGAGCAGAGGAAGAGGCGTATGGCTTCGTCAACGTGCTCCTCCGTGGCGATGGGCGAGAGCGTCAACTTGGCAAGCGATTCGGTAATGCGAACAATGGCTTCCAGCTGACGCACTGTAATCGGGATGGATGAGCGGGTATTGGCTTCCATCTCGGCGGCGTGCACCTGTCTTCGGATTGAAACGAAGTGAGAAGAGAGTTTTTCCGCCGCCTCGGCACTGAGTCGTGGTGCGCAACGCCTAAAAAGCCAATGGGGGGTTAGCTAGGGGATTTGTTCGGCGGGTGGATGTATATTGGGATCTGGTTGGACCCACGTTTTGCAATAAGTGATATATCTACGCAGCTTATCGGCTGGAATTTCGGATTCGGTATCCTCTTCAGCTCCTCGACCATCCATGTGAATTCCCATGACGTGTTTAGCTATCCTCTCGTCCTTTTCCCGCGTGTGTTCATCCTTGACAATGAATATCATGTCAAAACGGGACAGAATGGTAGTCTGAAAGTCAATGTTCTCTCCAGGTGTCTTCATGTCGTCATAACGGCCGAATATCGGATTCGCTGCCGCTAAAACGGATGTTCTCGCGTTGAGAATCGTTGTGATGCCGGCTTTGGCGATAGAAATAGTTTGCTGCTCCATGGCTTCGTGGATAGCGACGCGATCTTCATCCCTCATCTTGTCAAACTCGTCGATACAAACAACACCGCCGTCGGCGAGCACCATAGCGCCGCCTTCTAAATAGAACTCTCTCGTCGACTGATCTCGCTGAACGGATGCTGTTAGACCGGCCGCTGAAGATCCTTTACCGGAAGTGTAGATAGAGATGGGGGCGGCCTTTTCCACAAACTTTAACAGCTGAGATTTGGCCGTTCCCGGATCACCTAGCAGAAGAACGTTGATATCGCCTCTCAACCTCATCCCATCGGGCAAAATCTTCTTTGATCCACCCAAAAGCAGACACAATATGGCCTTTTTGATATCCCTATTACCGTAGATTGAGGGCGCAATGCAGTCTGCCATGATGTTGTATAAGTCTGGTCGCCTGCTCAACTCGAGAAATTCTTGCTCCTCCTCCTCAGAATATGCAGCAGCGCCCTTGGCCGATTTATCCAGGTCTGTCTGGATTCCGACTGCTCTCAGATATGGCGTTCGGATCGCGACTGCGCCAGTGGTAGATGAGTTTTTGGACGCCTTGTTTTGATAAATGGAGAAGATTCCCATTACGGTACACCTTGAACCTGGGACCACACGGTTTGTGAGATATCTGTCTGCAGAAATGAGGACATGTCGTGGGAGTTCTCCCACAGGAACCTGGTCGGGCGCTTCTTGGAGTTTGATGATCTGCTGGTCGACGAATTGGGACTTCTCGTGCATGACGAAGTATGGATCGAGGCCACACTTTTCTGTTGGATCGTTTGGCACTCGCTTGCGACTACACATCCTGGGTAGAGTCACGCCTGTGAAGCCACCGAGGACATGAATAACTTCCTGGTTTTGACAGTTACGGCACTGTATGTGAAGCTCTGTAGCCTTTGACGACATGACGGATGCCCCGATAACAATTCCTGGGACGCGGACCAATCTGGCAATGGTCATGGAGTCTAAGTTGCGAATAGATACATCATCGGCGTCGGAATGTAGGAGAAGCTGATGGTCTGGCAAGTCGACTTTCTTCTCATGGGGGAAGACGACTCGATGTGTGCATTTTTTCAAAGCTGCTTCAAACTGCGCCCAGCGTCGTTAGTTGCTGACTGGTGAATGTCAACATGATTTGGCTTATTTTTGGGGGAGGGCAGAGAGGGGGGAGGGAAGGGGAGGGTTGATTGTCACGCACAAGGGGGATGATGTCAGCAGGTTCTGAAGCCAATTTATGCGCCAGCTCCTCGTTGAAATTGATGAGATCGTTGATGTTGACATCGCAGTAGAACTTTTTGAGCAAAGCATTCTCGCGCAGTTGATCACTGGCAGCTAGGTTAATGTGGTTGCTCTAGTGTGGCATGACCGGGATCACATACCGATAAACAAAGTTGTTGTCAAGTCGGAAATCAAGAATAAAGGTCTCGAGCTGCTGTTGCAACTGCAGTCGAGTGTCGCCGTTGTCGCCAAAATTTGGCTCATAAACGTGGGTGGAATATACAGATTGTCGATCCATGACTGAGCCGTGTGCGCATCCGAGGGATTCAAAGAACTGTGGGGGAAGCTACAGAGATCTCCGATAGCCAAAGAACGATTCGGAAATGCGAAAGCAACGGGCACTCGCGCTGCGGATGTTTCAACGGTAGCCAAAACATGTGCTTGTGGCAACGTCCATGTCATACGCGTCTCGCCTGCCAGCCGGGGGGGGGGGATCTAGGTTCGTACGCGTCTCGCCTGGCCTGGTCTGATCCGTCTGCACGCACGCGTCGCGAATGGATTTAAAGTGCTTGCAGCTTTGGCGCGCAAAGCTAGGGTGGGGCGGCCGTCCTGCGCGCCCCGCCAGATGCATGGATTCTCTTGAATATCACGTGTCCGTGCAGTAAAATGCACATGTGGTCAGTGGTGCCGACAAGCATCTTGTCGGGAAATTGCCGGCTAAGTACTTGGCAGAGTAGGCAGTTGCTGAGAGCCGGACTGGTACCTGCAGCTACTTGCGAGCTGATAGCATCGTGGCAGTTCGCAGTGACAGCGGCTGAGCTGTCCTCCAGCTTGCGTCTAGTCAGCTGGCTATTGTTTGTGATATCAGCTGCCCGCCATATCGATAGCATCATGACATTTGGTCCATTCACTCCATTCCGTCGCTTTTCTCGAGTATACTGTTGACCGTCAACGGCTTCTCTGATCCCGTCTCTTTGGTTCTGCGAAACGCCAGCGATGATACCCCGGTAGCAACTCCTTACTAGCCGTCTGTACAGCTCAGCCACTGTCGGTCTTTTTTTTATTGCCATCGTGCATTCTTCTTTTTTTACAAGCTTCTATCACTTTCCCTGCTCTGTCAAGCTTTGGGGATTGAGGCTTCCTGATCTCTCGTGCGTCATGTTCTCGTCTTCAACCGCCGGCAAGTCCTTTGACAGCCTCTCAGCGCTGCCACAGGGGGGTCGTCATGAGGTCCCGCTTCACAGGTTTGTTCATGTCACAACTTACATGCCTGAATTGTTCTGAAGTGCGCTGACGGAAATCCAAAGCAGTCGATCGGGTCAGAGTCATCCGCGCTCCGCCTCCCGACGTAATTCTACCGCGAGCTCCATTCATTCGGTGGATACGATATCGAACTCGACGGCTCATTCTGTCTACGAATCTGGAGTCAACGGTATGAACCTTGTGTCCTCTTCGTCAGGCCCTTCATCCTTTCTAATTCAAAATCTTCTGCGTTAGCTATATCAACCCTTTTACAGCCTCCAATCGTTCGCACGGGTCTTCAACCACACACAACAGTGCCTTCATCGAGTTCCCACAAGTTCCCAACTGCGCGCGACATCCCTCCTGTCACGCTGACGAATATTCCCATTGTCGATGCTGCCGAATTCGATCCCTACCTTTCTCAGGTAGGTGCTCTGTACGAACAGTTGCGACGAGTCAAGGAAAGTGAGGAGGAGGCCGCCAACAGCCGGCGCAGCATCAAGCATGAAGAGCAGCAGCACCACGCGGGATCAGACAATCTCTTGCGACCAACGACAATCTCACACCGTCGAGGCTCGGCATCTTCGGTCACTTCATTAGGTTCTTCCGAAGCACCAAGTCCCTCACGAAGGACAAGCTCTGGATTGATGAGAAAAGCAGCTCCGGGTCCGGCCCCTCTGTCAACCATCCCCGCTGTGTATTTTGATGATGATTTTCATCTCGAGAACCCTAGGACGTTTGATGTCGTTAGCGAGCGCTCAGAGGTAATTCGCCCTCAGTCATCTGGCAAGGATACCATCTCCTCCGCTCCCCGGAAGGCATTGGCTACAAATGCTATTCTTCAGGAAAAGCTGTCTTGGTATATGGACACCATTGAAGTTCATTTGATTGATTCGATCTCGACGGCGTCTACCACGTTCTTCTCGGCGCTTGGATCTTTGAAGGAACTGCACCTGGAAGCCGCCGAATCTGTGAAGAGAATTGCGGCACTGAGGGAGGAACTCGAGGCTCTTGACGCGGAGGTGGCCACGAGCGGGTTGCTCATTGTCCAGAAGCGGCGTCGTCAAGAGAACTTGCGCCAACTCGACGATGCTGTCTCGCAGTTGCGTCACGTTGTCGAAGGGATCGCTCACTGCGAATCACTCGTCGATGCAGGTGAAGTCGATCAAGCTCTATCTGGCTTTGATTCATTGGAGAAACTCATCGCAGGTGAGCGTGACGAAGCGGATGAAAGTCTGCCTCGCGGCATAGTCTTGCGCGACCTACGTGGAGCGTCTGCCTTACAAACGATCAATCAAGATCTCAACACTTTGCGCTTCAGAGTCGGAAAGGCGTTCGAGTCGCAATTCATTAGCGTTTTGCTGACAGATTTGCGCCGTCATACGGACTCTGTCGCTGCAGCAGATGTCCTGTCTCGATGGAGCAGTGCAGCCTCGAGGCAGAGAGGCGGCTATACTCGGTCTTCCTCGGTATTTCCCACCTACCTCACCTCTACCGGGGACCTCAAGGCCCAGCTCATGCCGAGCATGATTGGTTTGCATCGTGCCAAATACGTAGTAACAGCCGCCATGGCATACCGAGATACTGTCCTTCGCGAAATCCGCAACCTTGTCCGACGCCCACTTCCTAGTTCAAGCGAGGACGACAACGAGTCCATGCTGTCGGTTTCGACGACGAGCGGGAGCAGACATCTATCGAGCCAAGAGAAATCAGCAAATCTAGCCCGAAACCTGCGCGCACTAGGTCCAGAAGATGCCGAGGAGCTTCTAGTCAAGGTTTATATTGGTGTTACAGAGACTTTGAGGCGCTTAACGACTCAGGTCAAGGTGCTTCTGGATATCGCAAGCTCCTTGTCTATTACGGATGCGTCATCTATAGCAGATGGGGTCCTGAAATCACCGCCCATCAGATCACCAGTGACAAGTCCTCGACTCGATCATCATTCCACTAATCCCATGAATGACGCAGACATGGAGCTGCAAGAAGAGCTTCACAAGAGTCTGGACATCAACAGTCTTCTTATTCAGGCTGTTGATGTTTCTAACGACAAGATTGTGAAGATTCTAAAGGTGCGAGCCGAGCAAGCTACCAACCTACCACTGGAATTCTTCCTTCGTTACTTCACATTGAATCTGTACTTTGCGAATGAGTGTGAAGCCATCTCTGGACGAAGCGGAACGTCGCTCAAAAACGTGGTGAATGGGCACATCAAAGAGTTTGTCCACCGAAACCGCGATGCGGAGATGCAAAAGCTTGCGCAAGGCATGGAGGCGGACCAATGGAACGCGAAAGACTTTTCGGAGAGTAGCTCGCAATTATTGAACAAGATACTGGACTCAAGTACACAGGATTTTACTGTCTGGACAGAGAACAACAGAATCTGGATCCCACATGGTGATCTGGAGAGGATAGCAGCAGAATCTGCGGCCGAGCTTCCTGCCGAGCCCAATGGAACCAGCAAGGACAAAACGCGGTCTGCCGTCATCGAGACGGAGAAGTTTATCCTGCCAAACTCTGCCATTTTGTGCCTGCATGGCATGGGAAATTTCTTGCATCTGGTTGCCGGCATTCCGTCCATGACGACGGATGTAGCTTCGTCCTTGATTGCATATCTCCAGCTGTTCAATTCCCGCTGCACGCAGCTGATCCTCGGCGCCGGCGCCACTCGTTCGGCGGGTTTGAAAAACATTACCACCAAACACCTGGCTTTGGCCTCGCAGGCGTTGTCCTTCATGGCCACGCTGGTGCCACACATTCGCGAATTTGTACGCAGCCATGCCGGGTCAAGTGCCGGGGTGTCGAGTCTGATGGGAGAGTTTGACAAGATACGTCGTCTGCTGCAAGAACATCAAAGCAATATCCATCAAAAGCTCGTGGACATTATGAACGGCCGAGCAGCTCTTCACGCCAAGAGCATGAGGAACATCGACTGGGATACATCGGAAGCCGACTCTGTACACGCATACATGGAAATCCTTGCAAAGGAAACGACCACGCTACATAGGGTTCTCACGAAACATCTGCCCGACAACTCCATCCAGATGATCATGGCGCCTGTCTTTGCAAGTTACAAGGACCAATTGGGAGCTCCTCTCAGGGAGGCAAGCCCGAAGACGGAAGCTGGCCGACAAAGGTGAGTTTTGCGGTCCCCCTCCTCCTTTTCTAGTTCCCTTGTCTTGCCCTTGACTTCCATCACCTCATATACAGCCCTATCAATGAAAATGCTGTTCAACATCATGGGGTCCTTTTTTCCACTGACGGACGAACCAAAAAAAACACAGAATGCTGCGAGACATGGAATTTTTCTCCACAAAATTGGGCAAAATAGAAGGTTTTGACGATGCAGGAAACTTCCTGACAGACATTGTCAAGGCCAAAGAAGTGAGGCCAGAGACGCCCGAACCTGTCAAGGAAGAAGCTGTCTCTGCAGAAAAGGACGGTGGGGGCAGGGACGAAGACGGGGACGGTGTGGCTGAGTCCAAGTCCGAAAAAGAGGAAGCGTCATCAACAGTACCAGCCAAAGCGGATGATGAGGTCAAACCCTGACCAAGTAAGTAAAAGCATTGAGAACCGGATAAGAAGGGTTTTGGGACTTGGGAGAAGGAGGGTTGACATGTGCAGTCAAGAAATGACTTTCATAAAACATACCTGTGTATTTACCCAAGTAGATACTGCATAGCATATATACATGCATGCATGCATACACGATTCCATAATGACGCAGACTATGGATTATATTCGTGCACCACACCAGCCCACACAAAACATGCTCAAGCAAGCGAAGTCTCGGCCGGACCTGCGAAAACATGATGCGGCCCGCAGGCGAGACAAGCAGCGTGCGTCTCGCTGTATTTCTTTAACATTCCCATAGAGATGCTTGGGACGAAAGCATCATTAGTCACGTCATCTGGATCGAAGAGCCAAGTCTTGGCTTGGTGTATTTTTCATGCGCTGCCGTACTACGGTCAGGGAGGTGGTGTTGCAAGGTGCATCTGGCGGCAAGGATCCAAGGTAAAGCAGGAGGGGCGTGATGTGAAATTTCAATTTATAAAACTCTCTTTGTAGAGAAAACATGGTGAATATGATTATCTACAATCCCTTATAGAATGATATCTTAACATAATCTATCTACAATCCCTTCTAAAATAATATCTTAACATAATCCTTCTACAATCCCTTCCTTGATATCTAAAAATGCAATCTTCTATAAATCCCCTTTCTAGATAAATCGCCCAACAAAACCTCACCTATAAATCCCCTACCGGATAAAATGCCCGAATCTCATCTGCAAGTGACCTCACTGGCTGTAAAATCTAGCACTAAATTATCATCTATCTACATATCTATCTATCAGTGTAGCAAGCGCATTGTACTCGCCCATTTCCTTCCACCCAGTAACATTATATACCATCTGCACACTAGTTTTTGGAGTGCCAAAAAACACAGCAATAGCAACAGCGACAGAACAACAGTGACAGCAAGAATTATGAGGTGAAGAAGAAACACCTGGTGGAACCCAATCATGAAAAGAAATAGGGAAAAAAAAGAGAGAAAATGTTGAGAGACCCGCCGCCAGTTTTGACAACGACTTTTTTTCCCCTTTGCCTCAAGTTACTCGCGATCACTTGGTCCTCTTGTAAATCTTGTCAAAGAAACCCTGGAACACAGCCTTTTTCAAGCCCTCGCTCTCGTCGATGGCGTCAATCATGGCGAGGATTTCTCCCGCGCGCTTCTCCTCAAACGCCTCGTAACGCTCCTTGAGCTTCAGGTCGTCGTAGAGCTTCTTGACGACGGCCTCGTTGTCGTCGCTCTTTTTGCCGTAGTTCTCCTCGAGAACCTTGCGCTGCTCGGGTGTAGCAACCTCAATGGCCTGGTTGACCAGCCACGAGCACTTGTTGTCTTTGATGTCGGTGCCGATCTTGCCAATGTGGTCCGCCTCGCCAAAGTTGTCGAGGTAGTCGTCCTGGATCTGGAAGTACTCGCCCAGCGGGATGAGAATGTCTTCGGCGACCTTGAGGTTCTTGGGCGTGGCGAGGTTAAGCTGGTGCAGGGCCAGCGCAATAGGCAGGTAAAACGAGTAATAGGCGGTCTTGTAGATGACGATGAAGCGGTACTTTTCCATGGAAAAGTTGCTGAGGTCGACCTTGTCTACGGGCGCGGTGAGGAGGTCGCACAGCTGGCCCAGTTCCGTCTGGTATGTCACGTCGTGGAAGAGCTCAATCATGTCGACGTAGGCCGGGTGGGAGCGGAAGTACTTTTTGAGCAGGACGTAGATGCTCGACTCAAGGATGAAGGCGTCGTTGATGGCGATCATGCCCACGCCTTCTTGGCGATACCAGCACGGCTTGCCGCGCCGTGTGATGCTGCCATCCATTATGTCGTCGCTGACGAGGAAGAAGGCTTGCAGGAGCTCCGTCATCCAGCCCAGCGTCGCGGCCTGAAAGTATTCTTCCTCATTGACAGGTCGGCCGAGGAGGATGGAGACCGAGTCTGGAACGGACATGCCGCGGTTGCATTTTCCACCAACGGTGTTTACTTCCAAAACCTGATCAAGTACGTTGAGTCAATAATTGGACCATGTTCCTCTTTTCCTTTTTTTTCTTCTTCTTCTTCGTCTTCTTCGCCATTCTTCTTCCTGTCTTCTTCACTCTAGAGGTTTAAAGCATTGAGCATGAAGCTGGGACAACAATGAAGATCAAATCATCTTCATCGCAACCGCCTCTGCACCCCTTTCTTTCAAAGAACCAAGAAAAAAAGACACCAAAGGAGGCAAACTACTACTCACAGTCTTCAACCAGTCAAGCTGCGTCTGTGGAAGGTTGTACTTCTTGCTATGTTCCAGAATTGCCTCCTCAAGCTTAGGAAACACCGCCTCAAAGGCGGCGCGAGTTGTTCTTTGCGCCATTGTGATGAAAATGAGCTGGTAGAGTTCCCACGGACGGGGTGAACGAAGGAGGAAAGGGGTGGGCGAAAGGTGGGTGAGTCAACGAGATTCTACCAGACCCAAAAGATTTCAAGGATTGATAAGAAGACGGGGGGAAGGAAACTGCAGTGCTTGGAAAGGGAAACGGATCAGGCTACAAGGACGTGACGAGCGGTCAACCGATTGTCGTCAAGGGGGGAGGTGAGTGCAATCGGCCGGGCGTTTTTTTTTTCTTTTCTTTTTTTCTTCCTTTCGTTTTAGGGTAGTGGAAATGAAATGTCACGACCTGCTCGCATTGCTTGCTTTGCAGCTTCCGTGTCGCAAGGAGGGGCACTGGTCAGGGGAGGGAAGGTGGGGGGGATAATGGCTTAATGGATTTTGTCTTATTTTTCTTTTTTTCGGTTGTCCCGGGGTTTCGCCAGACAAGCTACACCCGGCTCCTGGTTTCAGCCACAGGAAAAGCCATGCGCCACGCGCCACGCGCCATGGGACAGCCGGGCCAGCGGACAGACCTGCAGGAACGAGAAACGAGAAAAACACTCAGTCACGAATCATGATGAACACCCTCCGCGGAATCCAGCACGCACAAGGCCTCAGCACAATTCACGGTCCGCCCACCCATCATCCATGGCTCTCAGGCTATATACAAGCCGGACCCTCATTGTCCTCGCAAACGCCGAGCCCGTCCTATTGTCTTGCCTTTTCCCCGAGAGTTCGTGCCCTCCCTGTCGTTAGTCCGCCCGCCCGCCCGCGAGGTCAAGGCGGAATCGTCAAGAGGTTTCATCAAGTAGTTTGTTTCTTTGACCTGTGTCAGGCGGCCTAGATGGATTGTTTTCGAGGAATCCCGCCGTCCGTGTCTTC